>CM066585.1:43909882-44199882 GCA_033816785.1 Picus viridis
AGACTGGCAAAAATCCAAAGGCAGCCCCAGTTTCAGTCACCCCAATTTTCCCTACACGAAAGGCCTCCACAAGCTGGGGTCTGGGGCTAGTCTTACAAAGAGAGCAACATCTCTGCATGCAACCTTCAGGTCTACTTCTTGTTGCTTAGCATGTGAAAGAAATGGGTTTTGGACTCGTATCCCTCAGCAATGCATCAAGAGATGAGCAAGATGTAAATTGCACTTGCATGAGCATCACCTGGCTAGGCTTCTCCCTGGCTTTTTAAAGTTACTGGCCTTGTGATACAGACAGGCCTCCCCCTAGAGCTAGAGCTTTAGCCAATTCAGCACTTGCCTGCTGGGATTTTGACCCCTCCCATCCCCCACATGTTTGTTTGAAGAGATAACTCCTTTTATATATATATATATATATATACACTTGCTCTTTGGATAGGGGGGAAACCTTTATTGTTGTCTCTGAGCTTCTGCAGCATAAAGTTCCAGGATTCCTCCATTCCCAGCTGCTGGATTCAGAGAGCTTTTCCTTTTCAAGCTTCCTGTTCACACAGGGTGGGGGTGGGAAGTGGGGGATGAGAGGGGAGGTTAGGCATTGAATAAAAGGAATTAACCATTTCCCTCCTCTGACCTTTGGGAATTTCCGTATGTGAAAGTGGCAGCTTGTGTGTCTAAGAATTATAAATGATGGGACCTTGCAAGTTACTGAATGGATGTGTGACCAAAAACCACAGGCTGCTCCCTGAGCAGGGCTGGGAGTGAGGAGGGCAAAGGGGAGAAAAAGAGAAGCAGGAAAGGCTACAGATACTGAAAGCCCACATGTTTTATAGGAATGAAAACTGATTACCATGCTCCACAGAGCTCATGCTAATGCAGCTTCCCTCCACCATGCCTTAGTTCATCTTTCTCAGTGCACAGCAAAAAGGAGGCCAGGAAGTCGGTTTCCATGAGAAGCTCTCATGACTCAGATGTCCCTCCTGTAGGGTTTCATCAGTTTCCCTAGAACAGGGTCACCATCCTGAAAGGAAAAGAGCCATCCTGACTGGTACTAAACTGGATGTGTATTTCATAAACACAGCATGTGTGTGCACAGCCTATTCTAGACTCTTCAAATGGGCTTTGCGGTGCTTGAAAGTGGAACTTGCATTGTTGCTTCTGAGACGAGTGTGTGTTCTCTAAGTCACCCTTGCTCCTGGTTTCTGGACCACAGACTCTCAGTGCTCACCCCAACAGGCTCACAGCCACTTGGCCAGTCCTGTGACAAACCTATGCACACACACAGATGAACACACACATGGTGTTCAAGAGGGGATTGGACGTGGCACTTGGCGCCATGGTTTAGTCATGAGGTCTGTGGTGACAGGTTGGACTTGATGATCTTTGAGGTCTCTTCCAACCTTGGTGATTCTGTGATTCTATGGGCAGGGCTCCAGTCAGCACTGTCATTTGTCAGGAGCTCCAAATACCCCTGGAGGGACTGCCTGCCAAGCTGAGGCCTGGCATGTGTGGGTCAAAACCTGACACAGTCATATGTGGGTCAAAACCTGACACAGCCATATGTGGATGCAGTAGAGTGTGTGTGTGTGTGTGTGTGTGTGTGCAAACAGGGACTGATAGATAGGAGTACAAAAGTGTCACCCCGTGGGGACATGCTGCAGTGTTGGTCACATGATTACTTGGCCAACAGACCCCAAACAGAGATAAGCAAGTTCAAATTGACACATACACACAAGATGATGTCCACTGTGGCACATATATTGGTAGTGAGAGTTAGTAGAGACCAGCCTAGTTTGAGGCTTCTCCTGGGTAGGCTGCCACCCAGCTGTGAGCCATGGCCCCAGCCAGGTCCCCAGGGGTTACACATCTATGTGCTCCTCGAGAAGCAATTTCATCCAGGGGGCTTCTGCTCTCTATTTTTCTGCTCTCTCTCCCTAACCCACATGACACTTATTCTTGACCTTCACCTTCTGCAATAGCCTGAAGTGGAATCAGTGGAGGTTTAGATTGGATATTAGGAACATTGGTTTTTTTAAAGGGTGGTCAGGGATTCAAATAGGTTGTCCAGGAAGGTAGTGAAGTCACCATCCCTGGTGGTGTTCAAAACCCATGTAGATGTGTCAGTGTAAGACATGGTTTAATGGCTGTGGTGGTGTTAGGTCTAAGGTTGGACTCGATAATCTTAGAGGTCTTTTCCAACCAAATTAATTCTGTGATTATATGATCCTGTCTTCTCTCTAAAGCCACTGAGGTTCAAAGGCAAGTGAGGGGAGTTAGATAAACCTGAAGTGTTTGACAGGCAGAAAGGAGATGGCAAAGTCTGCCTGCCAGTGAGGGTGGAATTAGGCAAGTATCAGCGATGAGGTTTCAAGCATGGCCTCATAAAACCTAGTACTGGTCTGGAGGCTGATGAGCACAAACATACATGCAAACAGTGGGACCTACTGCAAGACTTTGGGCACAGTGAGCCCGCAGCCCCCTTCTAGTTTCAGGAAGCTGTTTGGAACCTCTGTGCCCTCCCCGAGTGTGCAGGTCTCACTGGCCATGGTTATGAGCTACATTATTTCACGTGCCTGAGAAGTGGCTCCAAGCTGAGCACACACCTTCATGCTGACACCCACAGCACACTCAGCTCTTCCTCCTTCACCAGCTGTGGCAGGGACATTTCCTAAACACAGGAGGGAAAAAAAGCTGTTCATGCTCACTGCTGGCTGCAATTTGCAAGGCGCAGAGGAAAAAAAATACGCTGCTCAGCGGGGGCCCTGCTGTATCCTGTATGGCATTTCTGTGCAACTGGCCAGGCCCATCTGTCTAAGCCTTTACTAACTGTAAACCTAACAGAGGTGACCTGGGGAGTCCCAGGCCCTGCTGCTTGGTGAGGGTGACAGTATTAGACCAAGAACACTTTACTCCCAGCCATGATTCCAGAGGATGGAGGTGGAGGGACATTGGTGACTTCTTGCCTCGCAGGATGCAGAAGCACCCAACCTGCATTTAGGGGGAGCCTGAAGGGGTGATAAGAGCTGATTTGGGGAAGAACTCCTCCTCACCCCTCTTATTCTCCCTCTGCTGTAGGATGGTGGAGACAGCTAAAAGGGAAGCTTGTTTTCACTCTGAAGCTGAGCATCCCTTGTACACTGCTGCCCTCAGCACTTTTGTCAGCCTGTAGATGCGACAGGGACCAGCCGGTGCATCAAAGCCTTGTTAAGTTACTGCTGTGCTGTGAAAGAGAGGGGGAAAATCCTGTTGACTGTGACGAATTAGAGAAGTTCAGGGGTGGCACTCACCCTTTTATGGGAGGGCTGCTTGAGTCTGTGCACTGCTAAAGGGATTAGAGCAGTGTGTGGCGTGTTTCTGGTTCTGACAGAAACTTGAACACGCTCTAGTAGAGCTATAAAGAGACTGGTCAATGGCAGGAGGGCTGGGGAGGGTTGTGAGTGATTAACCACACTTGCAAGGCACCAGGGGGTGTGAACTGTACATGCAGTGTTAACTGTCAAGGTGCTGAATTCTCCAAGGCATTGCATTAGCAGCGCCACTAGCAGGTTTTCTCTTTCCCTGTGTGTTTTTGAGTGCACTGTGCTCCTGCTCCTCTGGTGGTATTGCCTCCTGGAGAACGAGGACCCCAGTGTGGGGCTCAGCCCCTGCCTGCAACAATCTCCTCTAGGGATGGAGAGGGCTTTGAGGGGAGGAAGGTTTCCATTCCCATTCAGACTTTGCTCATTCAGCAGGGTCAGAAAGGAAAGCATCAGGCATTGATATTGCAGAAGTAAATTAATGTCAGTGCGATAAAAAATGAAAAGAAAAGTAGTAATTTGCTGGGAGGTAAGACAGTCACCATACCTAAGGGCTGGCATTCATTCAAGGTTTGTGGGCAGCTAACTTATATCTGGTTACTCTGAACTAGATTTCCTAGGGGTTTCAAGACAATGGCCATTTTGAATATGGCACACTAGGAATGCACTCTGAGAATACAAAAAGCAGCTCCCAGGCAAGTAAAACAGGCCTAAGGTTTTACAGATGTAGGTTTTGCAGATGTAGGTTTTAGGTTTTGCCAAACATTTGAACAATCTACCCCACAGAGTATCCAGGGGCATTTGCAGAGGATTTTCATCCAGTTTTGGTGAGAGCAGAAATGTTTGCCATGACTCACTAATAATGAACAAGGAGAGACACTAATCAGGTCAGGCGACACTAATCAGAGGTGGGGAGAGCATGCACAAGAGACACCAAGCATACAAATGCAAAAGGACTAGTCCCTGCAAAACGGCTTGCATTGTAAGTAAAGAAGCAGAATAGAACAGAATAGGAATAGAAGTAGAAGTAGAAGTAGAAGTAGAAATAGAAATAGAAATAGAAATAGAATAGAATAGAATAGAATAGAATAGAATAGAATAGAATAGAATAGAATAGAATAGAATAGAATAGAATAGAATAGAATAGAATAGAATAGAATAAACCAGGTTGGAAAGACCTTTTCTCATCGAGTCCAACCTATCACCCAACACCACCTAATCAACTAAACCATGGCATCAAGCACCCCATGCAGTCTCCTCTTAAACACCTCCAGTGATGGTGACTCCACCACCCACCCTAGGCAGCACATTTCAATGGCCAATCACTCTTTCTGTGAAGAACTTCCTAACATCCAGCCTAAACCTCCCCTGGCACAGCTTGAGACTGTGTCCTCTTGTTCTGGTGCTGGTTGCCTGGGAGAAGAGACCAACCCCCACCTGTCTACAGCCTCCCTTCAGGCCTCCCCTGAGCCTCCTCTTCTCCAGGCTAAACAACCCCAGGTCCCTCAGCCTCTCCTCACAGGGCTTGTGATGCAAACCCCCCACCAGCAAGTAGAATTAAATGCACTAGTTGAAAGCCTGCTTAGAAGTCTGTGATGGTGGATGGACCAGTAAATCCATTTGTGCCTTTCCAGAGCAGTTGGAGAAAAACTCATGAACCCTGGAGAATGCTGCTGTTGTCAGCATAACCAAAAAAGGCCAAATGCAACACATGTCCAGCTGCCTTTTGGAGTTCTGCAGTTTGCTCCTTGTGGGCAGCAAAGGAGCGATTGGGGCAAAGTTAAAGGAAAAGCAGGCTGAATTTTGACCTGGGAGATCAGAGGCTGACCAGGGTTTGGAAAACATTCATCAAAGAGAGCACAGGATGGAGGAAATCACTCATTGTTGTTGCTCATAAGAAATGATTTGCTAGCCTTCCTCACAGATCTGGAAAGTTGAAATGCTAGCATCATCCAAGACATTGGTTAGCCAAAAAGTCCAGCTGAGGGAAATCCCTGCACTAAGGAGAAGGAGAAGTGCTGGAGAAGGAAAAGCAATGGCCTGGGGCATGACAGTACAGAGCACTGCTGAAGAGCCACCAGCGCAGACACCTGGAGTCTGGTTTAGCTCTTGGGCAGTCTTTGAAGAATCCAGTCTTCAGTGTGTGCTTTTTTTGGCAATGTGCCCAGAAGATATCTGAAAGTCTGCAAACTGCTCTCCACTGTTATACAAACTAATTACTACACTGAGCAATTATCCTGGGCTTCCAGAGTTAAGAGTTTCATGTTCGGCTGGTATAAAATGGCATGGACAGTAGATGATCCTTCTTTGCCTTCATGTCTGATTCTTCTTTCAACCAACCATCATTCATGTCACTCAAGTAAACTCAGTTTAACTGTTTTTACACCAGCAGTCAGGAAGAAATAGCTAGGCTTTGAGATCCTGTGTCCAGAACTGCGTCCAGTTCTGGAGCCGCTATTACAAGAGGGGTGTGGACGTGCTGGAGCGTGTCCAGAGAAGGGCCACGGGGATGATCAGAGGGCTGGAGCACCTCTCCTATGAGGACAGACTGAAGGAGTTGGGGCTATTCAGTCTGGAGAAGAGAAGGCTCAGAGGTGACCTCATTGTGGCCTTCCAGTATCTGAAGGGGGCCTACAAGAAGGCTGGGGAGGGACTTCTCAGGCTATCAGGTAGTGATAGGACTAGGGGGAACGGAATGAAGCTGGAAATAGGGAGATTGAGGCTAGATGTGAGGAAGAAGTTCTTCACCATGAGAGTGGTGAAGCCCTGGAATGGGTTATCCAGGGAGATGGTTGAGGCCCTGTCCCTGGAGGTGTTTAAGACCAGGCTGGACGAGGCTCTGGCCAGCCTGATCTAGTGTGGGGTGTCCCTGCCCATGGTGGGGGGCTGGAACTAGCTGATCCTTGTGGTCCCTTCCAACCCTGACTGATTCTATGATTCTATGATTCTATGATCCTGACTTTGAGTGAGCAAGATCTTCAGGTGGGTTAACACACACAATTTCACTGCTTACCAATAGCCTGAGGCTTTTGATGAGAAAATGATCTGGCCAACACTGGACTGTCAAATCACAGACAAAAAAAAATGTCATGCAATGTTTGGAACTCTCCCTGGGTGGTATTTTCACCTTCCTAAGCAAAAGGGTGCAACAAACTCTTTTGTAGGATCTGCTGAGTTTGCTTGCTTTGGCAGGTTGCATGGAACACCTCAAATCCCAAACTCATCTTTGCAATACTAGTTGGGAAGCTTTGGGAAATGCATGGGGAATCAGCAGCTGCAGCAAAACCGAGGCATCTCGTGGTTTCTCCCTGGCTACATGAAATGTTATTGAACATCCCACAGCCACTTATGGTCCTCCTGGGATGCTCACTTCTGTTACCTGCCCTTGCTCCAGCAGCTTCCTGCTGGCTGTCAGGCTCTTCAGCTGTTCCAACACACAAGACATAGCTTGTGACAGTGGAAACTTTGGCTGCCTGGACTTCCCCACCACTGGTGCTGGTGCCAGTGCCAGCACAGGCTATCGCAGGACTTCCCCACCACTGGTGCCAGTGCCAGCACAGGCTATCACAGGACTTCCCCACCACTGGTGCCAGTGCCAGCACAGGTTATCACAGGATTTTCCCCAGCAATGCCCCTTCAGACCTTGCTGGGAAACCAGAAATGAGAGCTTCTCCTCAAGACCACTGCGTCTGGACTAGTGCATAACCCAGTGGCAGCAGCTTCCTCACAGCAGTGTCATGTCAGCCCTGTCAGGCCCCAGCTGGGTCAGTGAAACCAAATTGGTGCTCAGTTCCAATCCCCACTTGAAACCATGAGTCAGGGTGCTCACACCATTGCAGGGGAAGGGTGGGGCGTGCCTCTGGTCTGGGGTGCACTCACTTCCTACGCCTAGAGCTGAGCCAGAGCTACATCTTGCTACCAAAGAGGGTAAAGGCAAACAAAACCTCCTCCTGATGTTCCGCATGTGGTTTGTGTGACGGCATGGGCTGTGCATACATGACACATGCCCACCAAAGAAAACTACAGGAAGAGGTTAGGGATGAGGAGCTCTCTGGCCTGCAGTAAATCAAGAGGCTCTGATTTAGCAAGCAGTGAATGTTTCCCAGTTCCATGGGATGTCTCATCGCCCAGCGTTTGCAGCTGCTGACACGGCAAGCATTAGCCAAACAGACGTTAAGGATGGGATGGGTCATGGAGCTGTGTGCATGTTCCACAGGATGGTAGGGATACTGCGGGTGGGAGCTGAGTCTAGCCAGTCAGATGTGCTCTCCATGAGCACTTTGGGATCCTTCACCTGCAAGGTGGGCTGAGCATGGAGCTTTTAGCTGGGAATGTGCTCTTTTTCCCCTCCTCAAGCTGCTTTGAAGGCATCCAGTCAAGTAGCAGTCAATGTAGGGATGGCAAGGAAGGCTAGCAAAGCCACCTGGGTGACTCAGTGTGCTAGAGATAACCTCACCCTCACAGCACTGCAGTGTCCTTAGTCACATACAAGCTATTAGCTGTCTCCTGGCATTAGAGGAAGGGTCCTTTGGTGGTGCAGACATTGCCTGCCACTTGCCTCCCTGGCAAGTCCCCGCTGTCTGAGCTAGAGGGGCTTCCGAAGGAGCAGCTGCTCTGAGCAAGGCTGGTTGACTCCTGCTTGCTAACTGAATGGCAGCATCGATATTGATGTCCCTCGTGGGTCTGTACTGGCATCTGCAGTTGGAAGTCCTGCAACTCTGCGGCGCACCAGTCTTCCCCTGCCAAGGGCAGCATCCTCGTGGACACTGCTGACTAGGGACACATCCTGGCAGGTCTGGCTGGACAATGGGCCAAAGCAGTGTCTCTGCCAGCAAGTCTTGCACATTGCAGGCAGGACTTAAAGTTCACCTCCCCAGAGACACTCAGAAGGGAAAACAGACACAGCAATACCTCCAGCAGTGGAAAGGAGGGTGAGAGGAAGACCTGGGAGGTCAGCCCGGCCCACGCTGCTCTGTACACAGCACACGGATGGGACCCTGGCTTGTTTATCTGTAAACAGTGGCACGTTCAGCACAAACATGCAATCAGACCGAGCTTGGAAAGCTTCACATCCTTCTTGGTAACAGCATGCTACAAAATAAGACCTTGGCTCATTGCCCTGAGTACATTGCTGAAGTGGGCTGGGTGAGGAGCAGAGAAGAGCTGGAACAGAAAAGCTGAGCTTTAATTTTCAAGCCTGGCTACCCCTACAATGTGATCCAGACAGTGGCTGGGAGACCCTCAAGCTGGACATCTGGGGAGGGTGCAGAGCTCTAGGATAGCTCTGAAGAGCTGCTCAGCACCCTTGCTGTAGCTTGCTTTCTCAGAAAAGCTACCTGTAATATCTTTGGCTGCATCCGGGTACTATCTGAAGGGGCTTCCTGATAGCCATTGGTACTTCAAAGGTGTCTACTTTGAGTTCAGGAATTCTGTGGTTCTGTGTAATCTTCACTGGTCCACTCTCCTCATGAAGTCAGACAGAAATATCATCCCCACCTCACAGGTGGGGAAACGAGGCACTGCGTGATCAAGTCATGCAAGAGCCAAAGGTTCAATCTTTGGTGGCACAATGAGGAGACCACAGACCAAAGCTGTCTAAGTGGGTCCCAGGATGTATCTTTCCCTGCAGAAGAGCAGCCTCATCCATCTGAGTTCTGCATGGCAGGAACTTCTAATACTAGGGAGACTAAAGCCTAGAATGCTAGGTGGTGTTAATTCCTGTAGTCCTGTGTGTCCCCGTGATCCCTTTCACTTTATGTAAGTGTATCTGCAACATGCTTCACAGAGAACTGGTAGGAGCAGAACAGGACCTGGTTCCTTACTGTGGATGGAGAAGGGACATTTCAGTTCATAGATGGTGAGAAACTTTCTACTTACTATCAGACAGACAAAGGCACTGGACATCCAGCTACATGAATGCAGTAAAACCTAGGCATGATCTCACAAAGCTTGAAATCCTGTCCCATGGCTGAGTGTTTTCCCTGCAGCAATCTCTTTAAGCTAGCAAGCTTCAAGTTATGATTTGCATTCATCACATTCACTGAAGATGTTGGTAATTGGCTGCCTTCACACTCGTGCACAGACAAGACCGTGCTGTTTGGATTTCATCTGGGGCATCAGCCCCACAGCAAACAGCAAGGGACATCACACTGACTCCTCAGGCATGAGAAAGTCTGAGCAGACCCCACAGTCCCAGGTTTGAGTGCTGATATTGCGATCCTATTGCCAAGACCTGCAGATTCCCAGCCCATCCTTTACCTGAGGGACCATTCTGGGAGACAGACTGAACAAGGTGCATCCAAGCCCTAGTTCTTGTTGGCAAAAGAGAGAATGACATCGGTCACTTGTTCAACAGGAAAATCCTCATTAAACCTCCGCTTCCCCTCCTCCTCGGGAACATCCATGAGTGACTGGTTCACATTTGCCACAGTATTTTCAAGAGGGGCCTGTGAGCTCTGCAGTTCCTCCCCAGCAGGAAGCTGGAGCAGCACTGTGCTCTCCCTGCCAGGCCTTGAGGACAGAGTGTGGGAAGGGGTTTCTGGGGAAAGCAGCCATACTCTTCCACTCCACATGGGCTGATTTTTTCCCTAGCCTTACTCTGCCAGAGAAGCCCTTAGAAGAAGAGACGTGCATGTAATTTGCATCCTTACATTTACCTTGGGGAATCTTTCCAGACATTGTCCCAACAGCATCTTATTTCTGAGACATTAAAAACCCACCCTATTCAAATGCAAATCAAGTCCTTCCTGACAATAACTGTTGAGTAATTTTGACGTCAATACAAGTGCTCTAGCCGGACGTTCCAAGAATAGACCTGGTGTTTGGGAACGGAGCAAAAAGGAAGCGACCAGAGATAATACACAGGAGCAACTCTTTAAAGGAGAGACTGCCAGGGGAAGATAGCACAGACAGGGGTATCCAGGTACCAAAGCATCAGAGGCTGAGAGTAAGGGACAGGCATGGAAAGCTAAGCTGCAGAAAGCTGAGGTGCAGGCTCTCCTCAGGCCTAGGGTGAGAAAGCTGGGGCTTTGATCTTGGATGAATCAGTTTGCCCAGAGGCATCCCCAAGCTCACAGAATCACAGAATCAGTCAGGTTGGAAATGACCCTTGGGATCTGAAATCCAACCATTAACCCTACTCTACAGAGTTCACCCCTAAACCCCATCACAGAATCACAGGAAAAGCTCTTTCCTTTAGACTGCATTTTGACTAACGTTTATACATTAGGAGCTCGCTTAGGTGCCTCTGCCCTTTGCTGTCTCATACTAGGTGCCCTCTAGAAGTTTTCTTCTGCACAGTGTGTGCTGTCATGCTCCTAAAGCAGGTTGCAAAGAGGTCACTAAATTTGCATGCCTTCAGAGGGGAAGACTTTCAACCAGAACTTGATACCAAAGAGTACATTGAGACACAGAACTAGCTAGTCCAACTCAAGGAAGAAATGCATGGAGTGCATATTACTGGTGGGTCGATAGAGCAAACTGCTGGCCCCCAAGGAACTCCAAGGCAAAAAGCATGCTCTAGAGCTGAAGAAGACCCTTAGGAAACATGATCCAGCAGAGATGCCATTGATGTGCCTGCGTGATCAGAGGAATACATGCAGGGCTTCCCGAGTGACGTGGCATTTGGGCCTCTCTTGGAATACAATGGCCTTTCTGTCTGCTTTGGAAATCCCTGACATTCTAAGTACAATCGTGGTTGCAATGCTTACATCTGGCCTTTCTGATCTGCTTGCTCATCAGCCAGCAGAGCGCCCTCAGGTACAAATCTCCTCTCAGCTAGGCCCTGTTCTGCTGCTTTGTCTTGTGCTAATTAATCACCCAGGGCTCTCAGAGACCTTTATAGCATTAACCCCTTCACCTCTGAAGAAAGCTCCTCTCCCACTCAGAGTTGCATATTTGTCTGCCAGACAGTAAGTGATCAGGGAAACCCGGGACCACCATATTATGGGTTGTCAGTTACTAATTTATTTCCCTTCTTTTGCAAACCCAAATTCACTAGATAAAGCAGTGACAGAGGTGCTGGGGAGCAGGCAGAGTGTTCAAACCTTGCGTTCTCCTGTAGCCATTGGTAAGCACTCTTCATGAAAATGCTTTCTCACCTCTTCACACAAAGCCAAGCGTAACCTCCACAGGCTGGAGTCCACCTGTAGTCATGGGTGGGCCCAGATTTACCTTCTGAAGGCCCAGATTTACCTCCTGAGGGCCCTTCTGCCCATTTCTAGGAGACTACACATCTTGTTACTAGAAAGTGGCACAGCAAAATGCTAACTTGTTAAACAAAAGGCTGTCATCAGTCACTTTGTGTCCCGTTAAGAAGAACACCACATTAGTAGAGGCTGCCTGCTGTTCTTGGTGGCCTGCTTCTCTTCCACGTCTTTGAGGACAGCATCACGTACTTGTGTCCTGGGGAAGCTGCACTGCACACACTCCCCAACACATTCCTCTATTGCAATAGATCTTCTACCAGCTGTGGACTTCCTAGAGGGGAGAGTTAGGACATGACTGTTGGGGGATACGGTCCCACTTCTGGTGCTGCCTTGTGTGGCATGTGCTGCAGACCATGGCACTAGGTGACCATGTAGCTGTACAGCCTTTCCAACCCAACCTGCCCTCATCTCCCCACTTGAACTCTTCCCATCTTGGCTGTGCACATGGAAGGGAAAAACACCCTCTAGTTTTCCTGTTTAATTCCTCCTTTCATCTTCAGACATGCCTGTGGAAACGTTTTGGTATGTTTAAAGGGATGGGGGACCCATGTTCCCCAATAAATGGGGCTTTACCAGGAGGTAAATAAAAGAGAGATGGCAGCAAATAAAGAGCAGAGCTACTGAAGTACAGCTGACACATGGAACCCAAAAGAAATGCTGACCTCATCCTTCCTCATTAATATGATCCATATTGCTGCATGCAGAGGAGGATACTGTCAGGAAGCAGTGTACCACGTAACTCTGCTGCCGATCCGCCTGCTGGCTGTGCCGTCCCTGGCAGCCGGCTCCCTGCCTTGACTTTGGGCAGGGGACACTGTGGCCTGTCCCAGGCTTGGAGAGCTGGCTCTGGGTGCCCCATCACACACTTGGGTTTCTCTGGGGCACTTCCAGCCAAAGTTCTCACCTGCACTGGGGTCCAGGCTTCAGCTGTATAAAGAAGAGGGAAACCAGCTCCTGAAGACCTTGGTTGGTTTTAACCAGACCCTAAAGGGACAAACCCCAATCCCAGGCCAGGCTCAGCATCTTACAAAGTTCGCTTTGTGTTTAGGGTGGAGGGACACTCCAAATGTCCTTCAAACCACCAGTTACCTTCCCTGGAGTGCCTCCATCAACTCCTCTCATGCTCCCCATCCCTGTGTGACACTGAGAAGATCATCATCCCCATTCCCACCACCCCTTCACCCACACCCTGTGACTAGCGACGTGAGTGACGCGTGGCCATCCCCTCCCAGCGAGACCCCCTCTCCCCAGGGGAGATACGGGGCCGAGTCCTGCGAGTGCAAGCACTTGCCCGTGGAGGGCAGCGGGCCGGCGGCGGGCAGAGGGCCGGGCTGGGCACGCAGCGCAGGAAGCACCTGCTCCTGAAGTGACGCTCTCTTATCTGACCCCGCTCACATCAGGTGGCTTCCTTGTTTGCCTTGGCAGCTGGCCCCTGCGGCCCCCCCCCGGCTGCCACTGGCGAGCTGCTCCTCTGCTCCTGTTTTTTTCCCTCCTGAGTGTGTCCATTGATCTGAAGTAAAACCTGCCCAGAGACCTTCCCAGTGCATGGCCCTGTCCCCTGCTTCCCCTGCCTGGGACAATGGTGGAGAAGAGGGATGAGGGGCGTCGGGTGCACCTCCTCCTGTCCCACAGTAAAGCTGCATTGGCCACACACTTGGCCATCACAGCACAGCATGAGTCACTCTCCCCGGTGAAAGAGCTGGTGCGTGAGGACCCCCGTGCAGCAGTGGGGAATGCTGGCTGGTGACCCCCACTGTGGGTGCTACAGCCTTCCCCAACCAAAGGTCGCTGTGTGGGGCTGCCCTGAGTCAGAGTGCCAGGGCTTTAAAGAAAATAAATCAAGGCTTGTGGTTCCTCTTCCTTCCTTGCTCCGTCCCTCCCACTGTCTGGATGATTTACCGAGCAGCGGCTGCTCCTGGCCGCAGGGCAACCATGCCAGGGGCCTCCCCGGGCAGCACCAGGGGAGAGCCCACCTGGCCGCACTGAGGTGTCGCGTGGCATCCCGCCATCATCCTGGGAGCCAGGAGCTTTCAGGATCAATTCCCCACATCTCCTTCCAGCTCTGCCTCAGGGGCAAATCTCGAGGCTGAGAGGGGCGCGGGGCTGGCGCTGATCTGCATTTTAGCTGCAGAAGCTGGCCTGGCTCCAAGCTGGTGTCGCTTCAGTTTGACACCCACCTCTTAAATGATCTTCACAACGAGTTTAACTGGGGGACCAGATCCTGGGGCATTGAAACGCAGCACTACTGCCATAGAAAGATAACAACAGACTCGGAGCACACGTGTATTTTAAAACCACAGGCTGGTCAGCAGTCTCCTGTATGTTCTAAACCTATGATGGAAATTGGTTGGCCTTGGATTTTACAAGACATGCAAGGAACAGCCCTGCAACTTCTTTTCCTTTTCCCTGTCTTTATTATTTTCTTTTTTTCCCCCTTTTTCCCCTAATCCTTAGTCTCAGACTCTTTTGATAAGAAGAAATCATTTCTCACGGGGCAAAATTTGCAACAAAAAACCCCACAGAAGAAACTTTTCATACTTAACATGCTATGCAAAGAGGAACAATAAGATAATGATAGGGCTGAATATTCATTATGCTAATCAAATGTTAATAAACTGTGGGATAGCATGAGGCTCAGCCTGGCTTCAGATCCCCATCTTTCTTCCTTTCTTGCCTGCTTGCTTCTCACCTCCTCCCGTTTTTTGCCTCCTCCTTTCTCCTCCTGCCATAGGAGCAAAGCTTGGGGAGGCCATCTTGACCAAGATGAAAAACACTGAGATTGAGAGCATGATTTATTGAAAACAGCCCTGCAAGCAGTAAATACTGTCAAACAGACAGGCAACATCTGTGTAGTTCAGGCAGCTGGTGAGTATTTCTACTCCAACCTTGGGGAAGCCTCGGGTCCAGCAAGAGACATTAGCTGATAACTGGAGAAACCCCGTGCAGATGTGCACAGCTATGCCATGTTCAGGACATGAATAATTCAAAGTGAAGACTGCCTCACACAACTGTTACCTTCAAATGGAATAATAGTTATGTTTGGGCATCAGACATCCTCACCACAGTTATGTGGAACAGTATTTTCATTTCATCACGTTAATTATGCAAGCAAACAAAAAAACCCAGCAAACCGTGGGGTAACAAGCTCATGACCAATACCAGCAAAGGCTTGAGTATCATACCTGTAACCAGAGAGGCACCAACATCATGTGTCTCTAGTTTCAGACAATCACCTGGTGTCAAATCCTTTGTGCTGGGGGTGTGCCATAGAGCAAGCGAGGAGAGACTAAACCAGTGTGCAATGTTGAAACACACCCTGGCAGGTGACCCTCTCTCTGCAGCAGGACCCTGCCTGATGTACACCATGGTGCCTGCTGCGGCAGCAGGCTCTCTCTTTGCCTCCTGGGTGAGCAGTCAGGTCACCAGTTGACTGAGCAGCATTACTCTGAACTCAGTGTGTTGTGTCCAGGTGCTTCTGGGATGCCTCTTTTGTCAGCAGCCTGATGGCCAAGGGCGCTGCATGCCCCTGCTTCCTAGGCCAGGGGCCCCTCACATTGGGGCTGACCACCTAAGTGTCCTTTGATCTGCTGAAGCAGTATTTTGGTGGGCAGCAGCAGCCTTGTTCTCTTTGGACGGAGAAGAAACCTCTTAAGGAGCAGTACGCATGGTCTTATGAGTCAGCACTTACAGGATGGCCAAGGGATCAGGCCCAGCCAGCATGGATTTAGGAAGGGCAGGTCCTGCCTGACCAACCTGATCTCCTTCTATGATCAGGTGACCCGCCTGGTGGATGTGGGGAGGCCTGTGGATGTGGTCTACCTGGACCTCAGCAAGGCCTTTGACACAGTCCCCCACAGCAAACTCCTGGCCAAGGTGGCAGCCCATGGCTTGGACAGGAGCACACTGCGTTGGGTTAGGAACTGGCTGGAGGTCTGAGCCCAGAGTGGTGGTGAATGGTGCCACATCCAGCTGGTGGCCAGTCACTAGTGGTGTGCCCCAAGGATCAGTGCTGGGCCCCATGCTCTTCAACATCTTTATTGATGATCTGGATGAGGGCATTGAGTCCATCATCAGTAACTTTGCAGATGACACCAAGCTGGGGGCAGGAGTTGATCTGCTGGAGGGCAGAGAGGCTTTGCAGAGGGACCTCGACAGGCTGGACAGATGGGCAGAGTCCAAGGGCATGAGATTGAACACATCCAAGTGCCGGGTGCTGCACATTGGCCACAGCAACCCCATGCAGTGCTACAAGCTGGGGTCAGAGTGGCTGGAGAGCAGCCAGGCAGAGAGGGTGTAGGCTGAACGTGAGCCTGCAATGTGCCCAGGCAGGAAGAAGGCCAATGGCATCCTGGCCTGCATCAGGAACAGTGTGGCCAGCAGGAGCAGGGAGGTCATTCTGCCCCTGTCCACTGCACTGGTTAGGCCGCACCTTGAGTACTGTGTCCAGTTCTGGGCCCCTCAGTTTAGGAAGGATGTTGTCTTGCTGGAGCATGTCCAGAGGAGGGCAACAAAGCTGGTGAGGGGTTTGGAACACAAGCCCTATGAGGAAAGGCTGAGGGAGCTGGGGTTGCTTAGCCTGGAGAGGAGGAGGCTCAGGGTTGACCTTATTGCTCTCTACAACTACCTGAAGGGAGGTTGTAGACAGGTGGGGGTTGGCCTCTTCTCCCAGGCAGCCAGCACCAGAACAAGAGGATACAGTCTCAGGCTGCGCCAGGGCAGGTTTAGGATGGCTGTTAGGAAGAAGTTCTATACAGAGAGAGTGATTGCCCATTGGAATGGGCTACCCGTGGAGGTGGTGGAATCACCTTCATTGGAGGTGTTCAGGAGAAGACTTGATGGGGTGCTTGGTGCCATGGTTTAGTTGTTGGGTGGGTTGGATTGGTTGATGGGTTGGACGTGATGATCTTGAAGGTCTCTTCCAACCTGGTGTATTGTATTATTATTGTATTATTATTGAAGGTGCCCATACAGTGCTGCATCTCCTTAGCCCCCAGCACTGGAGGATCAGGGTCTGTCACCAGCAGAGTCATGAGTGGCTTGGTCTTCTCTGCTGGCTGAGCTCTGGGTGGCCAGTGGCAGAGTCAGAGCTGCCCTGACCAGGGCTTTCATCACATGGCATGTTGTGGGAGTCACTCAGCAACTGCCCTGTGGGAGATGAATATTAACCTCACTAAGGATGGCTGGAAAGGCTTTAGAGTCACTGCAGGAGCAAGTGCTGCAGGGTGGCCAGAGCAAAGATTGAGTTAGAAAGAGCTGGGCTGAGTCAGTGGCTCTAGTGAAGGCATATGCCTTCTGCCAACACAGAGAAGAGAGTGTGCAGGGCCACAGCTTGCTCTGGGTTTTCATATGACTGCTGGCACCAAGGAGTCATGTCCAGCCTCCTAGACATGATAGAAATCTTGGCAATCCAGAAGAGGTCATAGGTGTGACAGGCACCTGCAAACCAACCCTGAGGCCATACCTGAATGATCTCATCCCTACTGGCTTCATCAACAGCTGCAGTGCTCCCTCTGAGCTCCAAGCCCTGGACATCCCTCTCTGGGGAGAGACAGAAGTACTAACTCCTACAGGTGTGCTGCCTCTGCAGCCATTTTATCCTCTGCCATCTGGCAGGTGACTGCTCCTTGGTCTGCCTCTTGAGAAAGGGTAGTGGAGCACAGGCACCTCTGGCTCACTGCACTGCTGCTCCAGACTGCTGCAAAGACCTCATCTCATTGCTGTGCTTCCTTAGTTGTGGCAGTGGACTTCTGCCAGTCCAGCTGGAGCTAGCCAAGTTTTGCTTTCTTGATGCTGGGTGATTTTGCTGTGCTGTGAGACCAGGAACTCTCCTGGGAAAGGTCCCTTTGTACTTGGCTAGCAGCATACCAGGGAAGCTGCCCTTCTGGGGGGGCAGCCAGTAGACCAGGAAGTAGTCACAATTTTAAAGCCTACAGCTCACCTCAAGGTTGTGAGAAGAAGCTGATTAGGGGATGGGAAGGGGCTGCAGTTTTCTGTGTTCTGAAGGACTCACATAAGGCCTGGCCTTTGTCAGATTGATCCCCAAGTCAGTATTTCCCATTACTCTCAGCCTAGGACATACAGCTAAGTTGATCCATCTGATCTTACCTTAATTTGCTGCTGACATTAACTTCCTTGGCCATATTTGCTTTTATCTCCCACTCTAAAATCTACTTCATTGCCCGTTCTCCCCCTTTCCACTACCTTCTTTCTGGATCTTCTGGCTTTTCATGTGTCTCATGTTGTGCTCTCACCCCTGTGGAGGGAAAAAAAAGCAAAGGAAAGACAAAATAAGAAAACCTCACAGGAAGGTGTTTCCAAAATCCAAGCAAACTTCTCTTGTTATGCTCCTCCAGTGCTCACTTATCTTTCTTTCACTAGGAATGATGACATTTCTAAGCCCAGCTTGGAGCTCTGCTTCTAGGCTTGAAATAGGCGCCTGACAAAATCCCATCTACATTTGCTCTGTGACATTATTAGGTCACTAAATCTGAACTCTGAGATAAAACTTCTGAGGTGCGTCCCCAGTCTCCATAACTTGAATTACGGTGGCAGATACTCTGGGTAAATATGTTTATCAGCTTAAAATAAGCCAAGAGGAAAATGATTATCTTTCATTCGTTTGTCTATGTTTTTTTAATATATATATATGGGAAGGGAAAAGAGAAGAAAGCAGCCCTATCAGTTCCACACACCTCCCAAATGTGCAGAAGTCCAGGCAGGTGTGTGTCAGACACGGCATCCTTAGGCACCTATGAAAGCTGCTGCCCTCAGCATGCCCCACAGTCCCCCAGCTGCAAGAGACAGAGATGCTCTTGCCTCCCTTGGTGCAGCTCTCAACCAGGATGGATATTTTTAAAGTCCAGACATCCCCCTGGGAACCAGTGTCAGCTGTGCTGAGGGCCCACCACTGCCACCTGTGCTGCATTGCCTCCATTCTCACCTGAGGGGCTGCCTGTGGAGAGTTGAACAGAGACTCCAGCACTCCCTGCGGTAGTTGGCTGCTCTGCAGTGGAACTGTTTGTCCAAGCTGCTTGTCTAATCACAGCACTCACCTGGCTAGCAGAGTCTGAAGGGTGCTGGTGTGAGGCTGGGTCAAGCCTGTGGCCTCTCCTGAGGAGGGTCTCGTTTTCTTTCTTCGTCCAGGCCTCTGTGTTTGCTTTGGCAGAGGTGCTGGTGACACTGGGGGCAGAGCTCAGGACATCACCAGAAAATGAATTTCTGAATTCATTTGTGTTGACATAACAAAAGCAACTGCCTCTCAGCATGCCACACTCCACCCAGTCTGCTGCACTTGCTGAGGCTGTGGGGCTCTGCTTCCTCTGACCCATTCCTGGAGTCTCAACTCTCCCTGTCTGACCACAAGGACCATGGGGTGTTTCAAGGGGCTTTGCAGAAGGAAGCAGTGCCTCATCAAGGCAGGACGCTGTCTGCCAGACCTTGCTGTGGGCACATATGAAGCTCATGCTTCATGTCCCTCCTGCCAGCAGAAGGCTGCATTTTGGGGTCTGCTAAAACGTCTGCAGCCTGTGACTCCAAGAGAAGGGCTCCAAGGATGGGATTGAGTGGGATCCTCCTTCCCCACAGCCTTCCTGCTGTTGAGTAAAGGGAACAGAAGGCACCAGGTTTCTTTGTTCACAGGGGCTGGAGACACCTGCCCTCCTCAGCCCTTTCCAGAACACAAGAGCAGAGGAGAAGCTCAATGTGTCCTGATGCTTTTACAACATCGATCAGGTGCTCCCCCTGGGAATATCTCCACAGCAGGAGGAAGGGGATGCAGCCGTGGCTGTTCCCTGTCCCAGCTAATGTCACATCCCTGGGGATGCAGACAGCTGCACACAGGCCAGGTCCATCTTGCCTATTGTAGAGTGCAAAAGCAGACTGAGAGGGAGGAAGCAGGACTGCATACACTCACTGAGTCACAGTGCAGCCCTACTGCAGAAGAGCTCTGAGCTATAAGCAGGACAAGGCTCCATCCCTCCATGAAGACTGAAAGCATGCAGAGCTGCCTCTGATGAGGCGTCAAGTACAGTGCAGTATTTCCCCTCCACCAAAAATGCACATAGTCCTCCCTGCGAAGCAGCTCCTGCCCTGCCTGTAACACACCAGCACAGCATCACTTGGAAAAGCCCACTGGGTCCCCCAGCCCATGTGGAGCTGCACGTGCTGTGACAGCGTTGAGATGCAAGTCCCCTGGCCAGCATGCAGGGTGTCAGCTTCCCTCTTGAGGCACATGGTCCTGGCTCTCCATTTCTCATCTGCCAGTCTTTAGAGCCTTGTTTGCTTTGCCCTTCACCAGAATGTGCTGCTGCATGTTTAGCCTGTGAAAGCAAAACGGTTGACTCAGCATCTGCTGGATTTGGGGAAGGGGAAGGGAAAGAAAAGCTTTCAGTTTTGACTTCTAACCACAAAATGCACACTGTGTTTGTCCTGACAAAAGTAACAAGAAACAGAGCCATAGGACTTTGCTGGAAGCAGAGGGAGAAAATGACAGAGGGGATCCTCCCTGATGCTTGTGTGCCTCTGGTGTTTTCTGGTAACAGCAGCAAGAGAAGGCAGCGGATCAGGCAGGGGTAGGTGCTGCTGCCCTCCACTCAGCTGAGCAGGAGGCTGAGATGAGCAGGAGACAGGAACGTGGACTGAAGCATACTGCACCCATAGGCTTCTTGCTTTTCATCCATCTCCTTGGCTGTTGCTCAGTGTCAATAGCATGCCTTAAAAGATCTGAGCTTTTTGCTGCAAGACCAGGTTGGTGGAAAGCCAACAGGAGAGAGCTCAGCACCATGTGTGGTGTTTCCAAACTACTGTTCAAAAACCTTGACAGGTCCAGTGCTATTGAGCATACCCAGCACATGCCTGTATCTCCTGGTGGGAGGGGTGCCTGCCTAGCACATAGCCTCATGCCACGGCCTTTACCAGAAGATTATCGACTGATAATCCACTGACACGTACGGTACAGCTTAATGGGAGCCTGACACACTTTGTACCTTTTCCTCACTCAGAACAGCCACATGGTTTGAAGCTGAGGCAGAGCAGGGTTAGACTGGAGTTTAGGAAGAAGTTCTTCAGTACCACAGTGGTGAGACTCTGGAATAGACTGCCCAGGGAGGCTGTGCATGCCTCCTCCCCGGGGGTGTTCAAGGCCAGGCTGGATGAAGCCTTGAGCAGCTGAGTCTAGTTGAGAGGTGTCCCTGTCTCTGGTGGGGGCACGGGTGGAGTAGATGATCTCTGAGGTCACTTCCAACCTGAGCCATTCTATGGTTCTATGCCATTTGAAAGCAGGTGGGCCATGTCATGTCTGAGCAGGGGTGGAGCAAACTGTAGCTCTGCAGGGCTGCTGACTTACTGCACTGCTTTGAGAGGGGTTTGCTGCTATAGATGAAACTTTGAATCTGAGCCCTCCAGAGATGCCATCCTGCCTCTGCAGCAGTGAAGACTTATGGAAAGCACCAAGTGGTTTACCCAGTGAGGCTGCTAAGATGAGCTCAAATAGAGTCTGTATGGACATGAATGTGCTCAAGAATTTTCTTTCAAGAGAGGACCAGTATTTTGTCAGCAGGAGAAAAGGCCTCCTCCTGAGCAACATGTCCTTGACTGTCTCAGAGAAGGTAGCACTGCTTAGTAGGAAGTTATCTTCTGGATATCCACTCGCTCTATAAACAGAAACAAGGAAGGAAGAAAGGAAGCAAGGAAGGAAGCAAAGAGAAGAGACACATGGTGGATGTGTCACTGGCAGAGCTACCTCTTAGTCTGTGTATTTGTTTCCCAGTTTAGGGTGAGAGCTGCTTTGCAGACATGGGGCTGTGCTTACATACGGCCGAGCTTCACCAAGTCCCTGCAGTTTCAGTGTGGATGCATCAGGCTCCCCGTGGCTCATTCCCAGACAATACTCAGAGCTCCTCCATACTCACTCATGGCTTACTACTGCAGTCCCCAGCAGCAGCACAGAATGTTGGCCTCACAGCTAACAGAGGGGCCACACAAAGTCTACACTCTCCAGGGATGCAGAAGGTGCTTGATGTGCATCTGTTTGGCCAGTGAGGACGAAAGGGAGCCCGGGCAGGTCTCAGAGGTGCTCTGTGACTGCCCAGCAATAGGAGGGGTTATTCTGGGACAGGAGGAGTTTTGTCAGACCTTGGGAGTGCAGAACAGCATGGATGCTTGTGGCTTCTGCTCCCCTCCTGCAGCGGTGCAGCAGTCAGGTGCAGCCAAGCCACACGTAGAGCTGTCCCGCAGAGGCACATTTCCCATTGTCCCACTATTCTATTTTTTTTCCGCCTCTGTAGATTTTATTACCTCAAAGGTATGGAATTAGGAAATGAAAGATGTGGAAAAATTCCTCAGACCAAAGAACTCATTTCCATCACTTCCACCTTGCCCTGGATTTCCTTCTCGATTAGTTCCAGCAGTGTCCTTGGTTCAAGCCTTGGAGTCATTAAAGTCCTTTTGAAGCTCTAATGCCCCACACTAGTTCTCATTGCTCAGCAGAATGATACATCAGGAATAACAAAGTCCACTTTGATCAACTACTTCCATCCTTTACAGCTGTTTCTGTGGGGGTGATTAATCCCAGCCCTTCCTCCGCTAATAATAAGAGCAGAGAATCAGCTACATCCTTTGTTGTTGTTATTGTCTCTTTTCATGTCCCTTTTTGGGGAGAGCTGTGGAAGGGACTTGATGACTTTGGCCCAGTTTCTGCCAGAAGGGTATCCATGGCCACGATGGTGGTGGAGAGAAGAGGTATCTGGTGGGCTTGGTGAGCTGACCTCTCCCCCGTTGGGGCCATGGGTTTCCTGAGCACCGAGCTCCCCGTGCACCTGCTGTGGAAATCTTCATGGCACCGCTCGTGCCTGAGACCCTACCTGTGTGCAGGAGATTAGAGTTTCCTGTTGGCAGGCAGCCCTTGGGAGATGCAGGGCCAGTCAATAGGAAACACTAGGCACAGGGACTTTGCTGGAAATCAGGCCATTTTGTAGTAAAGGCCAGGGCCCCCTGGGCTGCTGATCTGGCACCTTGCTCTTCCTTGAACTTCTCCTTACGAATACAAAGCATCGCAGGCCTTCGGTTTCTGTTTTAAGCTGACACCGAGCCGGAATTGCTCTTGATTTGCACTAATTTCATTGAGGGAAAGAGGAAGCACACTGTTTATTTAATGACAAATGCCAGCTAAAGAAGAGGAGGTCTAATCATCAGTGTCCACCAGCTTTTACAGATAAGAGGTCAGCCTCTAGACCTACAGCCCACTATGTTTCAAGGACTGCAGAGATAAAAGCCTGAGGCATGGGAAATACACCTGTAGAAGGGCAGCAGAAGCAGAGCAGAAGCAGAGCCTTCTGCCCTGAATGACCTCCTGGTAACAGCTGAGGCAGGCAGAGTGATGCAAGCTGCCTGCTGTGTACCAAGGGAGGAGATCATACCTTTAAACCCCAGCTGTTTCTTTACTGAAACAGCTGCTTCCTGAGGTGTATCTTGGGCATGTGCACCTCCAATTATCTCCTCCCAGGTCCCCCTGTGCAATGCTGAAATGCCATGCTCCATGCAGATTGACCCTGGTATGTGAGGGAAGAATTTGGCATGACTAGCAACAGGACAGCAAAAGAAGAGGGGGATGTGGCTGGTGACTCCGGTTTCTGCCCCAGGTACTGGGCTGGGTGTCTCTGAATGCTACTATGACGTTAGAGGAAAAGTCTGAGTGCTGGAGTGAGCTGGCTTGTGTTTTCTGTGAGATCTAGACTAAGGAAATGTTGGCTTGGCTGGGGGCAAACTGTGACATCAGGCTGTTGTTCCTCATGCTTTTGAGCCTCTGGCTGTCAGTCTGGCTGCTCAGTGTCTACAGTTCTGGGGTGTCACGTCACATCCTGGGGAGGAAAGAGGTGTATTGCAAAGTCAGAGGCAGGCAATGAGAGCACTGCACTCACATACCCCTCCTTAACCCCACCTGGGACTATCTGTTCCTTTAAAGAGCCCCCCAGGCACTAAAAGCACAGCTCCAGTTATAACATCCAACTGGTTCCTGTAGAGCCATACTCAGATCTGCCACATTAGCATAAAATTGGACCAATTCTTGCTGCACTCTGCTGCACTGCAGATCAGCACCTACTGCATAGTTCACTTCAGCAGACAGTCACTGGACTAAACAGGCACTAATAAGGGCAGAATTTATCCCAGAATGAATTTGGGTGCTTTTTTAACCTTTGGTGAGCATAAGTATGCAAACATGTGACTGAAATAATGAAACCTCAGTGAGTAACCTTTCTCTTTTGTTTTTTAATGCACTTTGGTGCTTTTCAAAATCCACAGGTCCCAAGATCTCAGAGCTTTTGGCAGCTCTGCTGACAGAAGCAAGTTCAAGTCCCTGCATTTCTGACAAGGGTAATCCAGAAAAGCCCCATGGACTTGGCTGATGTTGAGATGGCTGAGGATATGGCCCAGCCCCACAAGGGATTTTGTCTAATCATAGAATCACAGAGTGACTTGGAGAGAAAGGGCCCTCAGAGATCATCTGCTCCAACCTCCCTGCCATGGGCAGAGATGCCTCTCCACTAGACTTGGCTGCTCAAAGCCTCATCCATCCTGACCTTGGACACCCCCAGGGAGGAGATATCCACAACCTCCCTGAGCAGCCTACTCTAGAGTCCCACCACCCTCATACTGAAGACTTTCTTCCTAAGATCCACTCTAAACCTACTCTCCCTCAGCTTCAAACCATTCCCTCTTGTCCTATCACTAGACACCCTTATGAAAAGTCTCTCTCCAGATTCCCTCTAGGATCCCTTCAGGTATTGGAAGGCATCTATAAGGTGCCCTTGGAGTCTTCTCTTTAGGCTGAACAACCACAGCTCCCTCAGCCTATCCTCATAGCAGAGGTGCTCAAGCCCTCAGATCTTCTCTGTGGCCCTCCTCTGGACCAGCTGCGACTAAAAGCTCTAATGCCACCACACGTGGCTTGGAAGTGTACTGACAAATCAGAGGGGATTTAGTCATCAGGCCTAAGCTGCAGAAAAATAGTTTGGTGTTTCAGTTTGAATGCAGCAAGTATGCTTTGCTTTCTAATGCCATTAGGTCTCTGGAAAATGCCTTCAAATTACGAGAAATCGGGAGAACTATGTAAGAAATGTGTGCTTCTTCCCACTAAAGTTATCCAGTCATAAAATGGTCTAGACATAAACAGATAAAGAAAAACTGGCCTCACAAAACAGGCTGGGACTTGCAGCTACTTTGGAAGAGCAGCCTAGGCATCCTTGGCAAGGTTCATGGCCTGGAGATCACACGTGCCTCTTGCAGGGCTGGAGGTGGGTGGGCAGAGTGGGTAAGAGGAGGGCACCGGCAGCCCGAAGAAGCAGCTGGAGGAAGAAACCAGTGTCACAGCATGGGTTAGAGCCAGTGCCCCTTCCAGTCACATCTGGACTTCACTTGTCATTTCAATGGAGAGGCATGCTCCAGCAGCAATAACCAACCTTTCTCAGGGGGTTCTATGTAGAAAAAACCATTTCCAGTGCACTTCTGACATCCCCAGGCAGCCGTGCTCTGCATGTCTGATTCCTGTCTGCGTGCAGGGATGTGTACCAAGCAGCATTGGGTTACACTGCTGAGCATTCCTGCAAATCATTGGATAGATCAAGCTTGTTAGGATGGAAAAAGTTGGACAAAGGAAAGCCCAGATTTGCCTCTGGTCATCTTTGAAGCCAAAGGGAAGAGCTGGGTTTTGATCTGCTGGTCTGATTTGATCTAACAAAGAGAAAAGTTTTTGACTGATTGCAAACTGAAGTCCATGCTGAGCTTCCTTTGTGATAGAGGACATTTGCATCCAGCTCCTGCCTCTCGCAGCCCCACTGCTGGCAGCACCCAGGAAAACTTGGGCAGCAGAGGCAGGGCTCAGTGCTGCACACCTGCCCCACCCAGCAGCTGTGACCCCCGGGGCTGCCATTTGCCCATGTCCCCACTGCCCCATAGCAGTCGCCCTTGTCCAGGAAGCACCCAGGGGCGCTTCATACCCAGCACCAGCTGGGTGGACACACCCTGACGCTCTTATCCATGGCCTGTTTACATTTGTAACATCATCTCCTGAGCTTTCCCCTGAACAAATTGCCCCTGGAGTCGATACTTCATGCACCTGCTGTGTGCAGCGGGAGGGTGGCTGCAGGCAGACACGTCTCAGCACTGCTGCAGGACTCCCTGGAAAGCTTGTTTGCAACGCACAGTGATGCTTCGCTTCAAGTTTCTCAACTTGCATGCAGTATCATCAAGGTCAGGAGCCATGGCAGGTCATGTGTCCACACAGCTGGCATCTGCAGCAGGCTCTCTTGTGTGCCAGGCTACAGACATGCTGAGGAGAGTGTGATTGCAACTCTCCTCCATTCTCACACATATCAGAACTTTGAAACAGTGATAAAGTCAGCCCTGGAGGACAGCAAATGTACTCCTTCGAATTCTGGTCCACCTTGCATGCTCCTCTGCCACACTCTCATGGATGGCCCACCCCTCTGGTCTTCTCCAGCCCTCCTTGCATTCATCTCCAGGCCTCTGAAGGAGGACCTCTACCTTCCCCATCCCTGAACCTTCTTTCCAAACATTGCCCTCATAATCTCAGCTCTCCGCACGTTCTACTACATACTTTATCCCTTCTCTGTGACCCAAACCATGCACTTTCCAAAAATACAAATAATCCAGGTAAAGCCACAGCCCAAAAGCTGAGTAAGGCAGAACCTTTCAAGGGAATGACAGAATGGGTCAAGGGGCAGCATCATGGCCAGGGATGGACACACTCATGCATTGGTTGTTACCTCTTATGGCCTCAGTCCTGCAGACTCATGCAGATACAGGGCACCACTTACCAGAGATGGTCACATGGAAGTCAACCAAGTGTTATGATGTCTAGAATAGAATAGAATAGAATAGAATAGAATAGAATAGAATAGAATAGAATAGAATAGAATTAACCAGGTTGGAAAGACCTTTTCTCATCGAATCCAACCTATCACCCAACACCATCTAATCAACTAAACCATGGCACCAAGCACCCCATTCAGTCTCTTACTAAACACCTCCAGTGATGGTGACTCCACCACCTCCCCAGGCAGCACATTCAATGGCCAATCTCTCTTCCTGTGAAGAACTTCTTCCTAACATCCAGCCTAAACCTCCCCTGGTGCATCTTGAGACTGTCCTCTTGTTCTGGTGCTGGTTGCCTGGGAGAAGAGACCAACCCCACCTGTCTACAACTCCCTTCAGGTAGTTGTAGACAGCAATAAGGTCTCCCCAAGCCTCTTCCTCTCCAGGCTAAGCAACCCCAGCTCCCTCAGCCTCTCCTCACAGGGCTGTGCTCCAAACCCCTCCCCAGCTTTGTTGCCCTTCTCTGGACATGTTCCTGCAACTCAACATCTTTCCTAAACTGAGGGGCCCAGAACTGGACACAGGACTCAAGGTGTGGCCTAACCAGCACTGAATCCAGGGGCAGAATGACTTCCCTGCTCCTGCTGGCCACACTGTTCCTGATGCAGCCCAGGATGCCATTTGCCTTCATGGCCACCTGGGCACAGTGCTGGCTCATGTTCAGCTTACTATCAACCAGTACCCCCAGATATTTCTTTTACAAACTGCAGTATCCTTCTAGTGTTTTTTACTACCAAGGGCAGCTCAAGTCAACTCACTGAACTTGGTGGAACAGCTGCCCCTTGATATCCGTGCTGGGAACAGAAACAGCCTGACAGTTGTTTTTCTATCATGCGCTAACTTGTTCTGTCACCCTGTGAATGAGCTTCTTGTTTTCTTCTCCTTGATCAGACAGTTCCACCTCAACCAGGATTGGACACAGAAGTAAATCTGGTAGGAGAATACACTTCCTGTTTATAAAAATACCTTTCCTGTGTGGAAGAGCCTTCTTCCTGCACACACTCATCTGCGTACAGCATCCCGGACCTGCTTCCATGTGCAGCGGGCAGAGCTGCCGGGGGTGGGGGCAGGGAGGGTACAGCTGTTAGGATATCTCATCACTGCATTGGTTGTACCACCTCTGGAAATCAAACTGGACCCCAGGTAACCCCAAGCTGTGATCAAGATGCCATCCTTTTGCAATGAAGGCTTTGACTCCTTGGCTTACAGCTAAATCTCTCTGTGAATTTCCGGAACCGGTGTCTCCTCGCCATGAACTTATTTAGCTGACTTGTAGACAGCATATCCGTCTTGTGGGAGGTTCCTGTGGCTCATGGCTCACTCCCTCACAGCAGCTGAGGCTTTGGGCTACATACATCACAAATTTAAAAACAAAACCCAAGTCTCACAAGGCAGTGAGTTGGATGTTTCTATTCATATCCCTCATTAAGGGTTTTCCTGTAAACTTCTTCTGAAAGGACTGGGAAAGACCTTTGACAGGGCTGGAGGAGTTAATCCCTTCTCCCCTCAGATGGCCTCTCCCCTTATTTGTGTCAAGAGCTTAATGGTGAAAGGACCAAGTTCCTCCTTCTGTCATGACTCCCAGCAGCATCCCCAGACCCTGCAAGGCTTCAGGCATCATCGAGCAGACAGACTTTTTCCACAACTGGCATAAGAAAGGCCCCAAACACCATCCCACCTTTCCCATGTAGTTTCATCATGTTCCCTTCTCCTTCAAAATCTTCCTCTGCTTTGCCTCTTTGCCAGGCCCCAGGCCTTTGTTGCCCATGCAGCTCAGTGGCTGTAACAGCTTCTCAGGCTCACACATTCTGCTTTGCTTTCCCCTTGGATGAGCCCTGCTTGCAATGTCCCATATTGGTAGTCAAGGTGTGCTGTCACCATCAAGCCACTCATCCTATGCCTTAGGATCATGATCATGATCATGACTCCTTTTGGTGCTGACAGCAAGTTTCACATTACTTTTTCTATGCTTATCTACTGCTTTCTTCTCTGGGCATTTCCACTACAGTCTTGGTCAAGTCCATGCCGTGTGTCCTAAGAAACACCAGAGTACTTCTACAAAAGGATGTGTTCATGGAGAAGGGGCTGCTAACACGTGGCTTCCTTAATCTGTCTTCTTTGTCAGGGTCTGCTAACTTTTCAGTCAGCTAACTTTCCAGACTCCAGGAGAGTCTCCCAAAGCAGTGCAGTCAGCTGGTGTATCCAGGTGTATCATGTGCAGGGCTTTTTTGTCTCTCGACCCAGGAACTTGTGAGTGAGAGGCTGGGTGCAAAATCTGAGTCCTTGCACTGTGCAGAGAAACCTGCCCAGTGAGCATCTTGCAAGGAGCTGTACCATCAGGTTGTGCAGGTGAATCTCTCTGGGATTTGAGAGGAGCCACATCAGAGGCAGATATGGCTGCTGGGGAACACCAGGAACTGGGAACACTCACTGGAAGGATGATATGCTTTCTTTTGGAAACTCTGCTCCCTCCTCTGGTAGACAATGTTAATTCTGCCCCCTGCTTTGCACACCAGGAGGTCACCTTCCCAGCCTGAGTGATGATGTGAAGATTAATCTGTTGTCTTTTCCCTCATCACAATAATGTTCTTTAGTGTGAATTCTAGTTGCCATACAGGGAGCTGGTGACCTAAATGCACCAGCATTTATCACTTTTATGGCCATGAAGTGTTGGGAAAAGATTAGCTGGGTGGAAGCCAAGATACAGGGTTGAGGAGAGTCCACCTGGCTGGGGTGATGCCAGCTCTTTGAGTCTTCTCCTGCCCATGTCACCTCCCATGCCCCACAGTCCTCACTGATGCCCCTGCACTCCCCTGGGTATGAAGCGCCCCTGGGTGCTTCCTGGCCAAGGGCTACCGCTATGGGGCAGTGGGGACACGGGCAAATGGCAGCCCCGGGGGTCACAGCTGCCTGGTGGGGCAGGTGTGCAGCACTGAGCCCTGCCTCTGCTGCCCAAGGCCTGCGGTGGCTGCCGGGACCCCCGGTGCTTTCCGCCCCACTTGCCCAGATTTCCTTCACGGGGAAAACAGGATACAAGTGGAGGGGAGGGGAGCAGAGCATGCCTCTGGCTCATCCTGACACAGAGGTGACAAACACAAACATGCCTCCACACGGGCAGCACCCCAGGGGCCCACAGCGCATATACATGGTCATGCACTGAGCTCAGGCTGGAAGACCATGCTACTCTACCGGGCACCTGTGCTAGGGCTTGAAGCTGGCAGAACAAACTTCCCCTTTCCTCTTCTCTTCCCACTCGTGCCTTTGGGTAACTGGCTCCCCAGTCTGAGTAGCTGGCAATTTGGAGGGTGCTCACCGTCAGCCTGCCAAGCAACATCACAGCGTTCACTGGGCTGAGCGACAGAGCTGGGATCCAGAGTCCAACTCATTCCCACACCAAAGGAGATTGAGAAAGTTGGCTTGCAGGAGGCAGGGACTGGCCAGTTCTCCTGTTGACATGTCAAGTTCATGTCATGCCTGAGTTTGTTGATGATGCATACCCAGGGTGGAAAAAGGGAGGTCAAGTTTCACATGGTTCCTTGTGCAAAGATCAGAGGAGTATGAGAGCGGTTCGGCTGTGGTTTTGCTCCTGGAGTCTCCAGATCCGACTGAGCGCACACAGGGACCCGACCGGGCAAGACCTATTTACACAAAAGCACGTTGCAGCGGACGACTGCACTTTAACACCATTCCTGTGAAAAGGAAGGGGAAAAAAAGGCCTGAGCATTTGGAGGAAAAACACTTGTTTCCTGTAAGGAGGCTCAGCTAATGGAAGTTGTGCCTCTGCCGCCCATGTCTCATCGCTGCGCTTTAGCCTCAGCTATGACTGCCAGCGGGGAAAGGCAGCAGCCTCCTCATCCTCTGGAAGGTGGCACAAGCATTTTCTGGTGACCATCAAGCTGGTGGCCTTTGTGATCATCATCAAGAAATCAGCTGATGTTATGCAGAGGTTTCTAAGATGAATTCATGTTCCAACTTTTGCTTTGGATTTGTGACCTTTGTTTTGGCCGGTGACACCTGAATCTTTCCTGACCCAGCCCAGACTCCTGCTCAGTCCCTCCCACAGACCTGCCACATTGCATCTTGGCAAAGCCATCAACCTTGCTTGCTGTTTGCTCAAGATGCCCAGGGCACCATCTCTGGACCACACTGGTCTGAAAATAAGCTGGAAATGTCACAATCTCTTTGCAAGGTGTCAGATACTTCCTGTTTCTGGTCAGGCTGGAAATATTAAAGCAGCTGCCCTTTAATTCTGCTCCCACACCTTTGGCTCAAAGAGCAAGGAGGGCACTGGGGTAAACTGAAGGAATCACTGAGATAAGCAAATCTAAGTTTGAGGTAAAGATGTGTTTTAATTAGTTGAAAAAGATTGGTTTAGGCATGAAATTCCCCTCATACCAGGGCTTTTCTTTTGCAACCAAAGCCTTACACTCTGGTTTGCCTGTGATGCAAAGTGGCTGCAAACAGCAGTCAGTGTTTTACAGCTGCTTGTCATGCAAAATAGTCAGGGCTTGAAGGTGAACCTGTTCTTCATGTCCTGGCCAGCCCCATCCTTACATACCCAACATACAGCCCCTCTTGAGCTCTCTCTGGTTGAGGAGGAGTTCACTGACAGCTGCTCTGCTGGGGACACATCAGAGAATGGGCTGGAAATCAGCAAACCACCATGTCTGAAACAAAGTGACCTCCTTGCTGTCATAGCCAGGCAGCCTGACCTCATCCTGCAAGAGAGCAGTGGGACTTGTGGAGATCCTGTCAACTTCTCTAGCTAGCTGTCAGCTAGTCCTAGGCTCCCTCTCTCTGAGACCTTTTACCTCCCAGGCTCCTGAGCTGTGCCAGGACAGTGGTTTAGGGATACATATTTCTGGGATGGTCATTCTGGCCACTGACACAGGGCTTGGGGCTGCAGGTGGCAACCTTCTAGACCTGGACAAGTCACTCATTCCTACTGTTTCTCAGTTGCCCTATTCATAAAAGAGGAAACATTGTCATCCAGCCTCCCCTCTATTCCCTAGTCCTCAGCCTGGAAGACTGGCCTGAGGAGCTAGCAGAAAGAAAGTGCAATATGTTGTGAAGAGACTGTACCAGCACTGTGTTGGGCTCAGTGGACCTAGGTGGCACAGGAAATGCGTTGGAAAGGAAGAATATCCCCAGGGTCTGGAAAATGCTCCTTATGCCGTAACAGAGATATTTCCTTAGCACAGTGAATTGGGAAAGCAGCCCCAGTTTTGCAGTGACTACTGTGACTCCTCCACTAAAAGCACTGTGCTACAGGGGCGTCACACACCCTGCTGGCCCTCGTGTCCTACACCCAAAGCCTTTGCTCTCTCTGCTCTGTGAACAAATAAGGGAGATAGTGGTGGAAGAAAGGGAAGTATCACCTCCCTGCCTTTTTATTTTGGGAGACACAGACCAAAAAGACTATGAGACAAGCCTGGAGTCCCATCACAGGTTGATGAAGGAGATGGAAAAGGCTCTCAGCAGTCGTTGTATCTGATCTGCTCTGTCAGCCAGAGATGACTCCAGCAAAACAAGTCACTCTGGACAGCCTGAGCTAATTGAGGATGCCCCTGCTTACTGCACAGGGGGTTGGGCTAGGTGACCTTTGGAGGTCCCTTTCAACCCAGACCATTCTATGGTTCTGTGATTCTGTGAAAAGTGCTTGTGATCTCAGGTGCATCCTTTATTCTTTCTGGAGTAATGAAGCAGGAGAACTTCTCTCCCTGACTTTGGTTTGGAACACAAGCCCTATGAGGAGAGGCTGAGGGAGCTGGGGTTGCTTAGCCTGCAGAAGAGGAGACTCAGGGGTGACCTTATTGCTCTCTACAACTACCTGAAGGGAGGTTGTAGCCAGGCAGAGGTTGGTCTCTTCTCCCAGGCAACCAGCACCAGAACAAGAGGACACAGTCTCAGGCTGCACCAGGGGAGGTTTAGGCTGGATGTTAGGAAGAAATTCTATACAGAGAGAGTGATTGCGCATTGGAATGTGCTGCCTGGGGAGGTGGTGGAGTCACCATCATTGGAGGTGTTTAGGGGGGACTTGATGGGGTGCTTGGTGCCATGGTTTAGTTGTTTAGGTGGGTTGGATTGGTGGATAGGTTGGACGTGATGATCTTGAAGGTCTCTTCCAACCTGGTCTATTCTATTCTATTCTATTCTATTCTATTCTATTCTATTCTATTCTATTCTATTCTATTCTAATTGTGAGGCAGCTGATGAGTTCCTCTCCACTCACAGAGACCTGGGTTGTAATGTGCCCCTGGGACAAGCACGGAGGTCTGAGCTAGGCCTGGGCACAGGCACCTGCACAACTGCCCACACTGGGGGCCAGGGCAAGGGGAAAGAGAGATAAATTTTGCTTCAGAACAGACATTTTAAAGCTAACCTCTAACTATTATTACTCAGTGCCTCCTTCTGCTGAAGCACAGCCCTGCCAGGACAACACTCCAAAATATGTGCCTTTTCATTTCAAGGAAAATTCTGGGAGAAGCTGAGAAAAAGGGGCTTTTTTCCTTGGATTGCCCTGAGAAGCGTAGGCAACTGTTTGACAGTGCAAAGATAGGGAATGTTGTGGTGCAGGCAGCCAGTCTCTCGGGGCACAGCCGTGAGAAGAAACATAAACACATTCATCCCACAAGCAAAGAGCTGATCCTTGCTTGTGGTCTGCTAGTTATGAGCAATTAGGAGAGATACTGCTCAGAGGCTGGCTGATGAAAACTGCTGGAAGGGCATCTCCTGCCTTTCCACATGCAAGGGGTTACGTTAATTTTCCTGGCCGCGTTGTGACACCGAGACCATCCCCCAGTTGCTTTTGGGAAGTGGGACCATCTGAAAACCCACAGATAGAAACATCTGGGAAGTAAGCTTGGCCTGTCCAAAGTTTACATTTCAGTTCAGCCTGATCCATTCAGACAAAATGACAGCTGCCTCATGTTGTTAACCCCAGGGGCACTCGAAATCAGGGATTTGTATCAGATCCAAATAAAATGTTTTAAACTCCCCAAAAGCAGCATAAAAGGCAAATTAAACCAGAGGAGAAACCATTTGTGTGAAAGAATAATCACACATACCAAGGACCAACGGAAGCCAGAAAAATCACATATTTGCTTGAGGAACCATAAGAGGTTCCCCTTGATTTCCTGCAGCTAAAATATTGTGATGGTTTTCATTCTCCACAGGGTAGGGAAGGCTTTGTGCTCACCCAGCTCATACCTACCACCCTTGGCTCAGCTGTCACATCTCTTCCTGTTGCTGGGCCCTAATTATTTTTCCAAGAAGTTTCGTGAGCATGTCGGTACTCCCGAAATTTGAACACCAAGTCCTCATTTCAAGACTCAAAATGAGAGTCAGAGCAGCTTTACCCAGCTGAAATCCTACCCAGGGCCTGTTGCCAAGCAGCTGGGGGTTGCTTCAGCTTGCATGAGGCTGCCTATAGGCATGGCTGCAATGAGGCTGTAGCCACGAGGGCAACCACTTTGTTTAGATTGGGTATAAAGGTGTGGGCATCCACAGTAAGCAAGCTGCAGCTGCATGCATCTTGGTGTGGTCTCATAAAGCCAGTTCATGAGCTGGAAAAGCCTTTGGGATGTTCACTCATGCTGAGCTCCACGTTGCTCCAGCTCATCTGCTACCGCTGCCTAAGCCAGCCCACCACCACCACCAGACCTACATCACACGGTGGCACCACCAGGGCTGCTCCAGTGTGCAACCAGTCCTAGATATTCATCTTGCCATGGAATTACCCCAGGGAGATTCGTCCCACAGCCCTCCCCCTCTCAGCTCTCCATTGCCCCCACTGCTGACTTTGTGAGCCTGGGTTATCTGAGGACATATTCTGAAGGATCGATGCTTTGAAAAGTGCACGTTTGCACATGTGAAAATCCAGGATTTGCTCTCCACCGCTAACTCCACCCAGATGAAATCTGCTGGTGTCATTCCTGGCTGATGTCAGGATAAGTAAAAGCAGACTTTCTACATGCTTAGAAGTGCTGTTTTCCTTCAAGGAGGGAATGGTTGAATTAATTGTTACAATTGCATAACATGATGCTGAAGTGCATTTTTTCCACTGTATAATTGCTAGACGAAAGCAAGAAAGATTAGAGTTACACAAAAGCAAACTTGACAACAAATAGGGAAGAAGACAACTAACACAACACCCTCACAACATTAGAAATGCCAAAAAAACACCCCAAACCATAAAGGGACTCCAAATGCATGATGATGAAGAAATGCACTCTCAGGAACAGTACACCTCTTTAATGCTGCCTCAAAGTAATGTCTGAACAGGAAGGAGTAAACAATTAGGAATTTACTCTAGGGGGAAAATGAGTCTTGGGTAAGTATAAGTTGCAAAGACTCCAATACCATTATTCTTATCTACAGCTGTTCCCAGATCCAGTGGTGAGTAGTGGGATCATCAAAGTGCTGGCAACCACGATCGCCCTTTCTAGCACTAGTAAATGTGCTTCTGAGGCCATCTGTTCATCTTCTGTGCAGAGGATGTGGCTTCTGGACACAGTGCAGGACTGCACGAGGACAAGGAGACATGGTCTCTTGCTGCTTTGCCCAATTCTTTGCTTTCATTCCCGGGTTCTCCTCCCCAAGGATCCAGGAGATGCCGGTGCACCTCCCTGAAGCCAAGGAAAGAAACACAGCCCTTCTGAGGCCCTGCAGTGAGTCTGGCTTGCATCAACCATTCTTAATTGCCTATGGTCCCACAGGCAGGCGTATGAAAGGGACCTGTCTGCTTTGGCTGTGTACTTGAGACACATCCTGCACATTGCTTTCCCAGCTGGGCCCATCCCATCCCGGCCGGTGAGTCAACTGTGAGAGAGATGGAAGTGTGGCAAAGCCCTGGCGCCCTGAGTCATCAGCTATTATTGTCCTGCGCAGGTGGACAATGCCGGCGAGAGGAATTTCTCCAGCACTGCCAGAAAACACTCCAGCATCACCACCTCCACATCACCACTGTAAAAATAGACCCTTCTCCTTGGGGACTGCTCCTTCAGAGTCATTTCTGAAAGCTTGTGTCCTCCTGACAGAGATGTGTCAGCCCGTATCCATGTAAAGAAAGCTCAGGGACTATGTGCTGGCACTAAACCTTGCAGAAAAGTAGAGCTGGAGGTTCTGCCTGGGTTCTGGTTCACTTGCCTTAAGCCAAGCCCTACAAAGATGCTGTATGGGATATGTGTGCTGTCCACAGAGTGCATCTGGAGTATCAGATTATACGTGGCTTCAGCAAAGCTGCCTTTGCCAAACTGAAAACTTCCTGACTTATCACTTTGATCTCTTTGGCAGAAGACTATTTCAGTGGTTAGGGTTTTGCAAGAAACCACCGACTACACTGGTTTCTGATGACATCCCATACATTTTCCTTCTGGGAGAGATTCTCTTCAGTGCTCCCCAAATGCCAGAGTCAGAGGTGCCCAGGTGCCCAGAGGTGCCTTCAGGAGGGAATGCACAGGGTCCTTTCCCCTCCAGCCGCTGGGGACTTCCAAACACATCTTCTCAGGTGTTTTTATCCTCTTGCAGATACCGAGGGGAACCATCGTGCAGGGTCTGCCCCGGGTCTGAGGTCTCACAGGTCTGAGGGAAGGGAGCCAGGTTCTCCGGCCAGCGTCCACTCTGCCAGGCTGGCACGGAGGAGCACCACCATCCACCGGCTGCCTAAATTAGTCCCAGAGCTCCCGGCGGAGGTGCCAGGGAATCCCAGGCTCCATTTCCTAGGGAAAGGTTTAACTCTGAGGAAGGTTTTGGCTGCGGGCTGCTCACAGGTTCCCAGCGCTTCCTGAGGAAACGAAGGCTGCTGGCATCACTCAGCCCTGTTTGGTCCCGTCCTTCCTCAGCACCAGGACATCTGGTGCTGCTGGCTGTGCCCACAGACCCGAGAACCGCGCGCCCAGGGCTCACGACCCCTCGGGCACCGCTCCTCGCCGGGGGCTCGGCCGTGGGCTGCAGCCCGGCAAAGCTGCCGGCGGCCGCGGCGACCCGGGGGCTGCGGGGCTGGGGAGAGCAGGCAGCCCCAGGGCCTCCCTCTGTCCCCGGCCTGGAGAAGACGCCGGGGGCAGCGGGGCTGGGGAGAGGAGGCAGCCCCAGGGCCTCCCTCTGTCCCCGGCCTGGAGAAGACGCCGGGGGCAGCGGGGCCGGGGGCAGCGGGGCGGGGGCAACGCGCACTCCGGCCCCCGACATCCACCGGCCCGGCCCGGCTCGGCCCGGCCCGCCGCCGGCCCTCGGTACCCACCTAGTGGCCGGCCGGCCTCGGGGCCACTGCCCGAGCCGGGGCTTCCGCCGACTCGCTCGGCCCACCGGGACCCCGCGGAGACAGAGGAGACGCCGCTGTCCTCCCCGTGCCCGCTTCGCTGCGCCGAGCCTGCAAGCGGCAGGACACCCGCAGCTGCGGGACCGCAGGGGTCTTCTGTTTCCTCAGAGAGCACACTGAGGAGAGGGAATGGCAGGTGTTTCCCAGCCTAAAACTAAGCACCTTGTTTTCTCAAAAGGATCCCGCATTTTGAGTCGGAGGTGAAGCACTTATTGACAAGCCCAATGAAGTTAATGCTGAAAACCCCTTTAGACATCAGATGTTGCACCCAGGGGACAGGTATCATGCTGGACAAAGCCAGCACAGAATTGCCTTATAGGTGGCCACGGCAGAGCAAAGAAGAGGAATCGCAGAATGGTGGGAGTTGGAAGGGACCTCTGGAGATCATCTAGTGCAACCCCCTTGCTAAAGCAGGGTCACCTGGAGCAGTTTGCACAGGACTGCATCCAGGCAGGTGGCAGACGGTGGATTATAACGTGATGATGAAGACAAGGCTTTGGATCAGGTTTGGAAGGGGGATGGGATGGTCTCAGAGCAGAGATACATCACTGACAGGAGCAGAATCTACCAGTGCTCCAACCACTGGAAACATGATAAGCTCCCTTGAGGAAGCACAAGCAGATTCCTCTTCTGAGCCTGCAGGAGCCCAAGAAAACAACTCCCTGGTTGGATCACAGAGCTGTGGCTCAGGTGTTGTACACAGCAGCTTAGTTAGGCTGTCACCGGGTCTGAGTGGCCTTAAGTTTTGTCACAGGTCCTGTCCCACTCCTAGCTGCTGCCTTGGTGCGGGTGAGGAGACCTACTCTCTCTGCTACAAGAGTCCTAGGTCAGCGAGGGCATGGGCTGTATTTAGCTGGCAGAAGTCTTCCTTGACCACACCAGGACCTGTAGCAGGACCCTGGCTTTCACTGCAGTGTATAGCAACAGCTGCATCCCCACCACTAACCACAGCTCTGGGTCTACATAGGTGTTTTCCACCCCTGATGTGCTCCTTGGATGCTGTAACATCTTGGCATCTTCTTAAGGAGTAGCAAACTGCTAAGTCTCTCAGTTGTCTCTTGCTGTGAGGAGACCAGTGACTATTTCAACCTCATTTATGCCACCTCTCCCAAATGGCCCAGCCCCTGACTTTTCCATATAGGGACATTTCATCCATCATCTTCTCCATGGCCATTTTGTGAGGTGTGCTGGAGGGGCTTGCAAAAGCCCTGCTGCTGGATCTGCTGCTCTGTTTTCTGCAGCAGAGTGTGCATCTGCCTGCACAAAGTTGGTTCCCAGGTCAGGCTCCCCACTACCACTCATTTACCACCTACAAACTCTCATTAGCATTTGCTTTTTCAGCAAACTTTCAACTGAGGTGTGAGAAAAGAGATCTTCTTCCCTGCTTCTTGTTCTGTGGGTGAAAACATATCAGAAATGCAATCAAGGAGCAGACTGGAGACCCCTAATGACAATGAGAAAGTAGATTTGTGCAACTGTGGTGAAACTAGACCTGCATGAAACTGGGATTGGGGCAGGGTTTACTTTGCATTTTCTTTGGAGCAGAGACCAGAGCTGAGTCTCATTTTAATTCCTGATGTGTTAGTAATCTCCCCTGTGCTGAGGCAATATAAACCAACTACCAGCTCCTCAGTTCTGAAGATTTTTCTAGTTGCAGAAGTCCAGAGTAAATGCTTCTCTACCTTCTACTTCTGGATCGGATGAATCCAGTCCATACTTAGCCTTAAGCTGAAGTGACTTAAACTGAATGTACTGTTGGTAGCACATGGGGAGCTGCCCCTCTTGCTTACACTTCACTCAGCAACTGCAGCTGGAATGGCACAATAAACACTTGCCAGCCCAATTCTCCTGTATAAAGACATATACAGAAGAGGAGGAGAGACCTTATTGCTGTCTACAACTACTTGAAGGGAGGTTGTAGCCAGGTGGGGGTTGGTCTCTTCTCCCAGGCAACCAGCACCAGAGCAAGAGGACACAGTCTCAAGCTGTGCCAGGGGAGGTTTAGGCTGGATGTTAGGAAGAAGTTCTTCCCAGAAAGAGAGATTGGCCATTGGAATGTGCTGCCCAGTGAGGTGGTGGAGTCTCTGTCCCTGGAGATGTTCAAAAAGGATTTGATGTGACACTTGAAGCCATGGTTTAGTTGTCATGATGTGTCAGGTAATAGGTTGGACTCAGTGATCTCTGAGGTCTTTTCCAATCTTACTGATTCTATGATTCTGTGATTCTATATTCTTGGTTGCATTGGCTGTGACCAGGAGGGAATGTGACCTCTTGGGTCAGTGCTTATTGCACTGGTGATAAGAAACCAAGGAGGGACTCCATAAGCAGCAAGATGACCTCAGGGAAATGCCTCTGGTACAGAGGAAACCTCTCTTAAATCTCCTGTTTGAAGAACCTCACCTGAAATGGCAATGGCAAACGCAGGAGCCTGTTTCCTTCTGCTGTTGGTATGCTCTGCAATCTTGTACAACTTTACCAAGCATCCTTCCCAGCTCTCCCTCTGCAAAACGTGACCCCAGTATCACTTAACTAGATACCACTTGCATTATACTGCAAATTCAGCAGCAGCTCAGCCTTGAGTGGCTCAGAAGAGAAGGCAGATCAGTTGCTTCTCTTGGCTTGTGGTGGTGGCAGCACCAGAGTCTAGGTATCACTTCATGAATCCCTCTGAGGACTTGGTCTGCACAAACTGGCACTTGAAAATAGTCTCCAGCACGTTCAGCCTCCACATTCACATTCCCCCTCCAGTCTCTGACCTAGAATTCTGCTGTCTTTCCATACACAATGATATCATTCCACATATTAGGCCATGGGCTTTTCAAGGTCAGCACCATCAATATGTGGAAAGCACTAGAGGACAATAACAGGTTGATAAGTCACATGGCAAATTAGGAAAAGGCCCTCAAGGGTTGTAGAATGTATCAGATCCACTTATCACAACCCTTTCTGATAGTTTCTCTGAATCCCCAGTAGTAAACATCCTGCTTGCTCATGGTGCCAAGGACACTTCCCCATTGTGCTATAGCAGGCAGCTGTCAATCCCAACTGCTTCTGATGCAAAGCTGAAGTTCTCCTTTCTTTCTCTTGGCATCAGTAACTGGAGTCACTCACCTTGCAGAGCTGAGCAATCTCTTCTGATTTCAGAGCTCATGAGACAAAAGAGAGGGCTGGGTGAAGAAATGCTGCTTGAATCCCCTTGGGTGGGGTTCCAAGATGTTTCCACTTTTTGCTTTGCTCCAGACTCAGTAGCTGGGGTAGTAGCCAGAGGTGCTTTGGGAAAAGCAGGGCAGGGCAGTACAGATGAGGCTGTGATGTGTCTAGGATCTAGGCTCCTCTGCACTAGAAGAGCTGGGCTGTAGATATATCACCCACCCTGTCAAAGTAGTGTCTTGCCTAGTTTTGTCTTGAGCCAGCCAGCACACAGCTCCAGGCATGGTACAGGAATCAGTACAACCAGTCTGAACGAGTGGTTCAATGTTAGCTGGCCCTGGTGTCCAAGAAAAGCCCCAGGTTCATTTGATTTACCAGTACAAATGTATTGTATGGCCTTACCAGAGTGATAATTTGTTGTCTCTTGGAAGAAAGAAACAGAGCTTTTCTTACCCTAAGCATCTGACAGCTGGAAGGAAGGTGGCTCACCATTAAGTTTAACATAGCAGGGACTCTGACACGCCGCTGAGGAGCACAGACACGTCCAGCATGGAGCACACATACTTGTTCTACCTTCCCTGTGAAGAGTTGGGAGCCTGGCTTCCTACAGAGGGGTGCAGGACAGATACCTCCAGGAGATAGTCCCTCCCAAGACACCAACAGCTAATAAACTCCCTCTGGCAGTGTCCATCTCTGGCAGAGCCCAGGTCTTCTGGCCCCTGCTGGGTCCCTAATCTCAGCCTGGCTGAAAGATGTTTTCTCACGGCTGATGGGCTGGGGTGTGCAGAAAGGGCAGTTTGTGTCCTTCAGCCAGAGAACAATTCTCCCCAAATGATACAGTCACAGCAGACAAGTGAAACGTGCAACAAGGAAGAAATGGCCTGGTTATCTTCATCCTGCTAGCCCTGTTCCTGCCATGCTGTGTCCAGTGTCACTCAAAGATAAAGAGCAAGTACCTTATTATCACCATCATGTCTGCCCTTGAGGGTTTATTCTTTCACTCCCTCCTGTCTTTGTTTCTTTCCCCCTTCCCCGATTTTTTTTTTTTTTCTCTGCTGTCTCCCTACTTCCTACCATGCAATTCCCACTTCCCATATGGGTCTCACTCCTACCCTGTCCCCATCCTGTCTGCTAAAATAATCAGCGGTGAAACCCTGAATATGGCGGTTCACATTGTTTCCGTGGGACTCAGCGGCAAGTCTCCTGGTGCGATGAATGAAGGCAGGACGCGCTGCTCAGAGCCATTGTTTCAAGCTGTCTGCCAGCTCAGGAAAGCACTGCCAGCTCCGTTTACATTGACTCCTTGACTGGTAGATTTTTCTCCTCCATCTGCTGCGAGTCAAGAAAAGAATCAGGCTCTTGTACTTCAAACAGAGGCTACTTGGTTTGTGGAGTGAGTGCTTCACAACTAGCCCATGGGCCAGAGCTGATCCATGGGAAGGATGTTGGATGAGAGCATCGTGCCGTGGTCCTTTTGTGAGCAGCTGCAGACTCTCTTTATTCCCTCTCTGATGTGGTTGTTAAGAGCAGGAATCTGGCTAGTGCATCCATGAGCATGGAGTGGGATTGCCAAGCCTGAGCTACGGGTCTTCTCCTTCAGGCAGCCCTGATGTCATGTTCATCACATTCATGGTTTTCAGTCAGCTGAAAGCATGGAAGAACGCAGCTCACGTGTTTAGAGAGAGCTACGTAGACATTGCCTGACTCAGAATAACAGCGTGAAAACACGCTGCAGCACCTTCTAGCTAGCACATGAGGTACCTCCCAGTCTGTGCTGATCACTGGGAGCATAGCACCCCACAATCTAAGTCTGCCCCCAAGGAAGGAAGAATGACAGCAGATGAACCTGGAAGACATTAGTAGGATTTGCAGGTTATAAACTAGTCTCATTTTGGATTGTTTTAATAGCTTCCAGGCCTCCAGCATGAACCGACAAGGCCTTGCCCAACATCTGAACAGCTCCACCGTACAGTTTACAAACATGATTCACCAGAAGGGCACTGAGTGGGGTCTGAATACTGACGTAACACAAGTGAGTATGAAGTGAGGCATCCCATCTGCTGAGGAAATTGTCCAGCTTGCTGGTAATTGAAAATCCAAGGCACTCTCATCTGTTTCAGTAAAAACATCTTCCCATACCAGGAGAGCAGCTTCCCATCCATGTCTTGCCCCAGCATTGCAAGAAATTTATTCTGTCTGCTACTGCTCTTCCCCTCTTGACCCAAGAGATGGATTTAACATTCTTCTCTGCAGCCTGTGTACTCCTAAAGTGTGTACATAGAGGCTGTGATATAACAAAGCCTGGAGGGTCCCAAGCTCCTATCTTAAACAAGAGTTTCTCCAAACACAGGGGAATTTACAATTTACAGTTTCTTGCAAAGTGCCAGTATTTTCTCAACCACAAAGAGTTCCCCCCACCCAGAATCAGGCTGTGTAGACTCCTCTGTGGGCACACTGAGTGGGTTTCACTCCTTGAGCCCGAGCAGGAGGCAGCTCTCCCACGCAAAGACCTTCGTGAGGATCTCCCAGCTCTCGTGACATCCTGAGGGCTCCTCTTTGGTGGAGTTCCCAGCTGTGTTGTCCTTTCTGTTTTGGGTTGTTTCTTGCTCTGTCATGAGCATTTGCAGTCTAAGATTGCAGATTCCTGGGAGAAGGGGATTCAGCAGCCAAACCCTTCCAAGCCCCATTCCTCTGAAGAAAGAGAACCTACCTTATTGTGTGATGTCCCTGGCTGCTTCCACTCAGGGAAGAGTTCCATCCTAACAGGTAAAGAGTGCCCCTTCTCTTCAAACTCCTACAGAGGAGGGGCCTAAGAGGTGCAGGTTCAGGACAGAGAACCTCCTCCAGCTGATCCTGCTGGGAAGGGGGAAGGAAAGGGGGAAGAGGTTAATAGTCTCCTGCTAGCCTGTGACAAACAGAGGGGCAGCTCACCAGAGGCAGAGGGATTGAGAGCTGGTAAGGGCTCTCAACTTGCTGCCCTGAGGCAAGCCACGAATGATGCACCAGGACATTCTGTGGAAACCAAGGGGAACTGGCACAAGAGGAGGACAGGGCCAGCCCAGCTGAAGTGCCTCTGTGCAAATGCACGCAGCTTGGGCAACAAACAGGATGAATTAAGGGCCAGTGTGCTGCTGGGTTGCCATGACATAGTGGCTATTACTGAAACTTGGTGGGATGATTCCCGTGACTGGAAGGTAGGGATAGATGGGTATAAGCTCTTTAGGAAGGATAGGCAGGGAAGGAGAGGAGGAGGTGTTGCCCTCTGTGTCAATAACCAGCTGGAATCAGCGGAGCTCCACCTGGGGAGGGATGATGAGATGGTTGAGAGTGTATGGGTTAGAATTAAAGGCAAGACAGGGGAAGGAGATATTACTGTGGGGGTCTCCTACAGGCCACCTGACCAGCAGAACCAAGCAGATGAGGCCCTCCACAGGCAAATAGAAGCAGCTTCCAGGTCACAAGCCCTGGTCCTCATGGGGGATTTCAACCACCCTGACATCTGCTGGAGGGACAGCACAGCAAGGCATCAGCAATCCAGGATGTTCCTGGACTGCATAGAAGACAACTTCCTCCTCCAAATGGTAGAGGAACCAACAAGAAAAGGTGCTACGCTGGACCTTGTTCTCACCAACAGGGAAGGACTGGTAACCAATGTGAGGCTCAGAGCCAGCCTTGGCTGCAGTGACCATGAAGCAGTTGAATTTAATCTCCTCAGGCAATGAGGAGGACGTATTCTAAGCTTAGGACCCTAGACTTTAGGCATGCAGACTTCGATCGCTGCAGGGATCTGCTAGCCAAAGTGTCGTGGGACGAAACCCTGGAGGAAGAGGGACCCAGGACAGCTGCTCAGTATTCAAGGACCACCTCCTCTGTGTCCAGGAGCTATGTATACCAACAAAGAGAAAAGCAGGAAGGAATGCTAGGAGGCCTGCCTGGATGAACAAGGAGCTACTGGACACACTATCGCTTAAAAAGAAACTCTACAGGAAGTGGAGGGAAGGACAGATAGAACAGGGGTATATAAGGAAGCTGCCCGAGCAGCAAGAGGCCTGGTTAGGAAAGCCAAAGCAGAGTTTGAATTGAATCTAGCCAGGGAGGTTAAAGGGAGTACTAAGAATCTCTGCAGGTATATTAATGGCAAGAAGTAGACTAGGGAAGGTGTGGGCCCCCTCAGAAAGGAAACTGGTGAAATGGTCACAAGTGATGTGGAAAAGGCTGAGGTACTCAATAACTTCTTTACCTCAGTCTTCACTGCAAGGGCCTCCAGCCACACTCCTGGTGCCATGGCAGACGATGCCAGGGACGGGGAGGAAGAACTGCCCATCATAAGTGAAGCTCAGGTTGGTGATCACCTGAAGAACCTGAAAGTGTTCAAGTCCATGGGACCCGACGGGATACACCCACGGGTGCTGAGAGAACTGGCAGATGAGGTTGCTAAACCCCTCTCTATTATATTCCAGAAGTCATGGCAGCCTGGGGCAGTCCCCACAGACTGGAAAAGGGGAAATATTGCTCCCATTTTCACAAAGGGTAAGAAGGGGGAACCAGGGAACTCCAGGCCAGTCAGTCTCACCTCTGTGCCCAGAAAGATCATGGAGCAGATCCTCCTGGAGGCACTAATGACTCAGAAGAACAGTGAAGAGGTGATTTGGAACAGTCAGCATGGCTTTGCCAAGGGCAAATCCTGCCTGACAAACCTGGTGGCCTTCTATAAGCAGGTGACAACATTAACAGATGAGGGCAAGCAGCTGATGTCGTTTACCTGGACCTGAGCAAAGCCTTCGACACTGTCCTGCACCAACTCCTGGTCTCCAAGCTGGTGACACATGGGTTTGATGGATGGACCACTAGATGGATAAAGAACTGGCTTGATGGCTGCACCCAAAGAGTGGCTGTCAACGGGTCCATGTCCCAGTGGAGGCCAGGGACAAGCAGAGTCCCTCAGGGATCAGTCCTGGGACCTGTCTTGTTCAACATCTTTGTGGGGGCCATGGACAGTGGCATCGAGTGCACCCTCAGCAAGTCTGCTGATGACACCAAGCTGTGTGGTGCAGCAGACACGCTGGAGGAAGGGATGCCATCCACAGGGACCTTGACAGGCTGGAGAGGTGGGCACAAGCCAACCTCATGAGGTTCAACAAGACCAAGGGCAGGGTCCTGCATCTGGGTTGAGGCAACCCCAGGCACAAATCCAGGCTGGGCAGGGACTGGCTGGAGAGCAGCCCTGAGGAGAGAGACTTGGGGGTGCTGGTGGACAAGAAGCTCAACAGGAGCTCTCAATGTGCACTTGCAGCCCAGAAAGCCAATCAGATCCTGGGCTGCATCAGGAGAAGTGTGACTAGCAGGTCAAGAGAGGTGATTCTCTCCCTTTACTCAGCTCTGGTGAGGCCCCACCTGGAGTACTGCCTCCAGTTCTGGAGCCCCTATTACAAGAGTGATCTAGAGGTGCTGGAAGGTGTCCAGAGAAGGGCCATGAGAATGAGCAGAGGACTGGAGCACCTCTCCTCTGAGGACAAACTGAGGGAGTTGGGGCTGTTCAGTCTGCAGAAGAGAAGGCTCTGAGGTGACCTCATTGTGGCCTTCCAGTATCTGAAGGGGGCCTACAGGAAGGCTGGGGAGAGACTTCTCAGGCTATCAGGTAGTGATAAGACTAGGGGGAATGGAATGAAGCTGGAGGTGGAGAGATTCAGGCTGGACGTGAGGAGAAAGTTCTTCCCCATGAGAGTGGTGAAGCCCTGGAATGGGTTATCCAGGGAGGTGGTTGAGGCCCCATCCCTGGAGGTGTTTAAGCCCAGGCTGGATGAGGCTCTGGCCAGCCTGATCTAGTGTGAGGTGTCCCTGCCCATGGCAGGGGGTTGGAACTAGCTGATCCTTGTGGTCCCTTCCAACCCTGACTGATACTATGATATTATGATACTATGATACTGCTGACCAAATCACTAAGCACCAGAGAGAGCAGGTGGCAGTGGCCCTTGGCTGCAATCCAGTTAATGCTCTTGGGTGGAAAGAGGGGCAGATGGCTTCAGAACGTGATACTTGAGCAGTGCTCCTTGTGTGACAACTGCATATTTCATGAATACGTCAGAATGTGTAGTGCCCACAGGACATCAGCCACATAGCTACAGCATTGGCTGAGCAGGGTTTCAACCTCACAATTCAGCCTTGAGGGCCCAAGTCCTGTTGTAGACCCAAGCCTAGGTGACTCAGCAATTTGCCAAATTCAGGTTCAGTAGTGTGATGGGTTATGCCCATCCTGAAAGCAAGGAGGGGAGGGCTTGTGAGAGCCTTGCCTTCCCCGGAGCGGGGTTTCCCCTGGGAAACTGAATTAGTCTGTTCCACTCCCCCTCCCTGTCCAGCAAGCCTATAAAAAGGAAGACACTGCAGCCTTTGCTCTCTTTTGCTTCTGCCTTGCCTGGACGAGAGGACTGAGTCACTGCTGGCTTCCTGCTTCTCTGCCACGTGGTCAGGCCTGGTCTTTTCTCCCTGCTGCATCCACGCTTCTCCAAAGGACTGTTGGTTTTGTATATCTCCCTATCCATCCTTGTTCCTTACCCTTGTGAACCCCTCCTATTGTTGTGTTTTATACACACACACACACACACACACACACACACACACACACACATATTGTTTAAAGAAAACTTTACCTCTCTACTTCAGAACCGACTCCAAATTATTTCTTGGTAGATTTACCTCTTCCCCTTTTTTCTTACCCCCTTTCTTTCCTTTTCTTTTTCTTCTCTTGCCTCTCCCTATTCTCTGCCCCTCCCTTTTCTTTTGAGCAGGAAGGAGGAAGGGGGAGCGGGGGAGGGATTCTCAGTCTTGCCCCCCATCTGAGCTCTTAAATCCCAGTTAAGGCTCAAACCACCACAAGCAGGTCTTTAACCACTGCACCATCCTGTTTCCTTGCCCTACTTATTTCATAGTCTCTCCTAGGCTGCTGACAGATTCACAAAATCATTCCTTTTGTTGAGGCAGAATTTGCTGGCGATTACAATTCCTATTTGCTTTCTCCAACAGCTGGAGAAAGAGGTACAGGCATGAAGCACATATGTGGCGTTGTGGGTGGGGAGGGAGAAATTCTTCTACAGTATTCATGCATCAGAAATAAGGCTGCCAAAAAGCAAGTTTCCCAGATGCCTGGGTTCCACATGCTGTGTGAAAGCAGAGCAGCATCTTGGCCCAGGAAAGGAACGTCGCATGAAGGAACCCAAAGTCTCCCCAGGTCGCATTGTCCTCGCAGAAGATGAAAGCCCGCAGGCCGCAAAGCGGTCCGTCCCCACCCCGTCAGCTGCTTTGGCCACAAGGCACCGTGTTTTGCTTTGGCTGCTTTGAAAGCAACCCCCTGAAAGGAAACATGTGCTGGGTATACACAAGTGCAGTGTTTCGTTTATTTAAGACACAAATGCAAAACCAAACAGGGCTTTCACAGCTCTAAGTCACAGATGTCTTTAACGAAAACCAGCTATTGGAATGTTAATAACAGCTCCGTGTACCGTAAGCAATGAGCCCACTCAGTCATGCTTTTAGGAAACTAACAGTTTCGACAGATCAACCTATTAATCACTTGGCCTCCTCAATGGTTCGTTTAAGGGCAGCTCTTATGAGTTTGTGAGCGGGCTGCGCTGACAGTTTGCTGACTGGTAGGCACAGGCGTCCCCTGTTCTGCTCCTCTGAGGTCCTAAAATGACAGGCTGTCCTCTGAGAGACTAATGAAGAATTCATTTGACTCAAACTGCTTCCATTCATGCGGCCTGTAGTCACTTAGTTAGCTCGGAAGCGCTCCTGTGGCTACAAAACATTCATCAGTGCTAAGAAGATGACAAGTCATCACCTCACACCAGCAGCCCTGGAAATCCACGTGGCTGGTTGGCAAGTAAGTGGCTGCATCTCAAGTGCAGGGTTCAGTTTGGGGCCTCTCGGTATGGGAAAGACCTTGAGGTGCTGGATTGTGTCCAGAGAAGTGCAACAAAGCTGGTAAAGGGTCTAGAGAACAGGTCTTGTGGGGAGAAGATGAGGGAACTGGGATTGTTTAATCTGGAGAAGAGGAGGCTGAGGGGATGTGTAATCTGGAGAAGAGGAGGCTGAGGGGATGTGTAATCTGGAGAAGAGGAGGCTGAGAGGATGTTTAATCTGGAGAAGAGGAGTCTGAGGGGATGTGTAATCTGGAGAAGAGGAGGCTGAGGGGATGTGTAATCTGGAGAAGAGGAGGCTGAGGGGATGCCTCACTGCTCTTACAACTACCTGAAAGGAGTTGTGGTGAGGGAGGGGCTGGTCTTTTCTCCCTAGTATCAAGTGATATCACACGAGGTAATGGCCTCAAGTTGTGTCAGAGGAGGTTTACATTGGGTATTAGGAGAAATTTCTTTCCTGCAAGAGTGGTCAGGCATTGGAACAGGCTGCCCAGGCAGGTGGTGGAGTCACCATCCATGGGGGTGTTCAAGAAATGTGTGGGCATGGCACTTCAGGACATGGCTTAATGGCCATGGTGCTGGACAAGTTGGACTTGACGATCTCAGAGGTCTTTTCCAACTGAAACAATTCTATGATTTGACGATTCTATGACATATTCTCCCTTATGGCAGCCAGTGAGAGGTGCCATGAGAGAAGCTGTAAGGTGAAGCTGTTGTTTTCTTTTGCCAGAAAGAGTCAGGTAATTTGGATTATTTTTTATTATAGTTTTTTTTTTAAGTGTCAGCTTCTGTGCTGGGTTAAGCCCAGCCCAGGAGGGGTGAGCTGGAAACCTGACCCCAGGTGGGCAAAGAAACCTGGCCCCTCCCAGGGTGTGGGCTGGAAACCTAACCCCAGGTGGGCAGAGGGGCCCCCAGGTCAAAGTTTTATCCACTCCCACTTCCTGTCCACAACTCTATTTAAGAGGGACAGCTTCCCCCCCTCACTCTTTTTTCTCCTGCCTTGGGCCCTGCAACAGCCTTCTGCAGTTGCTGTGAGCTGCTAACCCTGTGGCCCAGCCTGCTCCACAGAGACCTGGACTGTTACATCACACTGGGGACTGCATCCAAAGAGAAACCATCTTCCGTCCAGAGAATCCTTTGCCACCTGTGTCTGGTTTTGTATGTATTTTTATTTATCCCTTTTCCTTACACCTCTGTAACCTTCCTTTTACTGAAGTACTTTTTTGTTGCTGTTAAAATCACATTTTTTTACTTCAAAATTGATGCAAGACTGTTCTTGCATTGTTTTACCTCTCTCTTCTTCCCCTGCCTAATTTTTCTCCTGTGCTGGGAGAGGGGAGGCAACCTGAATCTGTTCCACTGGGGTTTTGGTCTCTGGGAAAAACTTAACCAGCTACAGCTTGGAAAACTTGTGGAGCTGCTGTTGGCTGGACTTCCATGTTTTCCTCTGCAAGGTCTGCTGCCTGTGCTTGGCAGCCTTATTCCTGAGAGCCTTCATGTCAAGCTGCTTAAAGCTGCTATGGGATGGACCAGACAGTAACACCTGGGTGGCTTTTTCCATTCTCAGCCAGCAGCATGCACAGCACTGAACTGCACTATGTAAGATCAATTCTTTTTAAATTTTTAGAGAGTCTTTCAGGCCTGACCATTACTGTTGCCATTAGAAAGCCAGGGAAGAGTAGCTACAGCTGGATTTTCCTCTCCTTAAGCTTCCATGTCAGGAATCAACACAGAGTTTTACAGTTGGGTCTGGTGCATGGCATGGGGCTATAGCCAAGGGAAGCTTTAGCTGCCCATGCCCTCATGCTCTGGTTCCTCTGCTGCAGAACCCAGTGCTTAACACAGAGCCATAACTCCTCTCCAGCTTCCTAGGCTGTCAGTGGGGTGGGTTAAGCTAAAAAGGAATGTTTCCTGGTGCAGAAGCAGGTATGGTTAATGGTGTGGGGATGGTCACTTCTGGGGCTGGGGAAGGGCAGGCAGCTGGAAATCACAAGTCTGATTGTTAACTCTTTCAATCAGCAGTTGGTGTGTGTGCAGAACGGTGTCATTTATCTTCTCTGCTAAAGACATGAGAAATACCAGTGGCAAAGCACTTCATGGGAGGACACAGGGCAGATGAAGCTGCTCATTCTTTGGTTTATATTTGTGTCTTACCTGCTGTTTGCTGCAGTTCCCTCCCCTCAGAACATGAGCAACCAGTTGTAGATTCAAGGTGACCACAGCCAGGAAGACATTTTCCTATCATAGTATCAGTCAGGGTTGGAAGGGACCACAAGGATCAGCTAGTTCCAACCCCCCTGCCATGGGCAGGGACACCCCACACTAGATCAGGATGGCCAGAGCCTCATCCAGCCTGGGCTTAAACACCTCCAGGGACAGGGCCTCAACCACCTCCCTGGACAACCCATTCCAGGGCTTCACCACTCTCATGGTGAAGAACTTCTTCCTCACATCTAGCCTCAATCTCCCCACCTCCAGCTTCATTCCATTCCCCCTAGTCCTATCACTACCTGAGATCCTGAGAAGTCCCTCCCCAGCCTTCTTGTAGGCCCCCTTCAGATACTGGAAGGCCACAATGAGGTCACCTCGGAGCCTTCTCTTCTCCAGACTGAACAGCCCCAACTCTTTCAGTCTGTCCTCACAGGAGAGGTGCTCCAGCCCTCTGATCATCCTCGTGGCCCTTCTCTGGACACCTTCCAGTACGTCCATATCCCTCCTGTAATAGGGGCTCCAGAACTGGAGGCAGTACTCCAGGTGGGGTCTCACCAGAGCTGAGTAGAGGGGGAATCACCTCCCTTGACCTGCTGGCCACACTTCTCTTGCTGCAGCCCAGGCTCTGATTTGCTTTCTGGGCTGCAAGTGCACATTGAGAGCTCCTGTTGAGCTTCTCGCCCACCAGCACCCCCAAGTCTCTCCCCTCAGGGCTGCTTTCCAGCCAGTCAATGCTCATGATTTCCCATGAAAGACACAGCCTTGCTGGTTTGGACCAAATTAATTTCCTCATTGCTGCAGAACCTGATCATCTTTAATGGTCTTTTCTAACCTAAATGACTCTCTCATTCCATGATTATCTTGTGTCCTCCAGCTGAAATCTGAGTTATGTCAGAGTTGCTGCTACAGGAGCTTGCCCAGTGCTGGGCAGCCAGCTCACAAGAAGGACAACCTTTGCAGTTGAACAAGGCTGTCTTCAAACAGCAGTGCAGGCCAGAACTCCAAGCATGTGTCTCTAGCCCCCTGCAATGAATTGTTCCAACAGATGATCACATTTCTAGTCAAGGTGTTCCACTGTTAAATGAGAAACCTTTGGCTAACCAGTGCTGCTCTATGTGACCTCACAGTGTACCTAGGTTTTCTCCTTCCCACTTCTACTCACACATCATAGAATCATAGAATGCTGGGAGTCAGAATCTGGAGACTGTTGAGTCCAAAACCCCTGCCAAAGCAGGATCACCTATGGTAGGTTACATAGAGCCACAAAGATGGAGTGGAACATCTCCCTTAGCAGGAAAGGCTGAGGGAGCTGGGTCTATGGTCTATTTAGCTTGGAGAAGAGGAGACTGAGTGGTGTCTTCAGGCATGTTTATAAATAGGTAATGGGTGAGTGTCGGGAGGATGGAGCCAAGATCTTCTCAGTGATGCCCAGTGATAGGACAAGGGGCAGTGGGTTCAAGCTGGAGCATAGGAGGTTCCATGTGACCATATGGAAAAACTTCTTCACTGTGAGGGTGACAAAGGATTGGAACAGGCTGACCAGAGAGGTTGAGGAGTCTCCTTCTCTGGAGATATTCCAAACCTGCCTGGACACATTCCTGTGTGATCTGCTCTAGGTGATCCTGCCCTGGAAGGGGGGTTGGGATAGATGATCTTTTGAGGTCCCTTCCAACCCCTAATATACTGTGATCCTATGCGATTCTGTGTCCAGGTGGGTTTGCAATCTCTCCAGAGGAGGAGACTCTGCAGGCTTTCTGGGCAGCCTGCTCCAATGCTCCAGCACCCTTACAGTAAAACACTTTTTCCTCATGTTGAGGTGGACATGCAATTCACTACTCTCACCAGGTAAGAAGGTATTTTTAATTAATCTCAGTCGATTATGTTCCAATTATAGACACAACATCTAAACTTACATCATAGTGCTGAGTTGCACATTCAATACATGTTCCTGTCCTAATGAGCTATAAGCTCTCGTGCCTGCCAGTGTCACCAGAAAAGCTCTGTGTTTACCTCAAAGAGTCCCATAACCTGCAGATGTGTTCATGTGCATGCACACACACATCCAGTAGGAAAACCATCAGCTCTTTCCCTGTAGGATCAATTCACAGGTGTGGTGGGTTGAAATTTCCCCCCAACATAAAATTTGCCAGTCCAAGCTCTGCTGGAAGCAAATGAAAGCTGTACTTACAAGCAAAACTGTGATCTACAAACAGCACAAGATTCCCCCTGGTCAAAGAGCAGGGGAAGCAACTAGCTTCTCCCTCTCTGCCACCCCCTTTCCCCACCCCCCATACAAAAGGGGAAAGAGAAAGGAGCAGAGAAGTTATTACCAGCCCCAACAAAAGCAGTGCAGCCAGGGCCAAGCAGAAGTGAGTTAGTATCTCCCCCAGAGCAAAGAAGCAAGAACAGAAGGATTGTTTAGGTACAACTTGTTTTAGTCCCTTATCTCTTCCAATGGGATTGTTTAGAATGACCTTTATTTTCCTTTCTATGCCAAATAGTGATTTATTTACATTTTTCTACTTTTCTGCTCAAGATCTGTGAAAATTAAAGGAATAGCCTAAAGCTATCACAATAGGTAATAGCTGATTCATGGCAAAGAGACAGGAAGGGAAAATGGAGAGAAGTTCTGCCTGCATCAGAAATAGTGTGGCCAGCAAGAACAGGGAAGTCACTGTGCCCCTGGACTCAGCCCTGGTTAGGCCACACCTTGAGTACTGTGTCCAGTTCTGGGCCCCTCAATTTCAGAAGGACATTGAGACTCTTGAACATGTTCAGAGAAGGGCAACGAGGCTGTGGAGAGGCTTCGAGCACAGCCCTATGAGGAGAGGCTGAGGGAGCTGGGGTTGTTTAGCCTGGAGAAGAGGAGGCTCAGGGGAGAGCTTATTGCTGTCTGCAACTACCTGAAGGGAGGTTGTAGCCAGGAAGGGGTTGGTATCTTCTCCCAGGCAACCAGCACCAGAACAAGAGGACACAGTCTCAAGCTGCACCAGGGGAAGTTTAGGCTGGAGGTGAGGAGAAAGTTCTTCCCTGAGAGACTTGTTAACCATTGGAATGTGCTGCCCAGGGAGGTGGTGGAGTCGCCATCCCTGGGGTGCTTAAGAGGAGACTGGATGAGGCACTTAGTGCCATGGTTTAGTTGATTAGGTGGTGTTGGGTGATGGGTTGGACTTGATGTTCTCTAAGGTCTTTTCCAACCTTATTGATTTTATGCAGTGCTGTAGAACTCCACAGTTTGCTAAGTCACACTGCTGCCTGGGCTGCTGTCATCAATGGGGAAAGCTGAGGAGCGAGGCACCCTTGCCTCCCTGCGCTGCACAAGGAACGCCAGCCCCACAGGCTGCAGAAGTCTGTTGTTCTTGTGTGAGGTTCCTGTTTGTTACTTGTTTCCCCTCCTTGTCCCAACACTCTGCCTCTTTAAAGCTCTTCCAAGATTCCTTACAGGAGAAGCTTTGCTGCCAGCTCAGAGCTTCCTGTTGTACTCTCAGAGAGCCTTATCTCTGCAATCTTCATGCAAACTCCAAGGGGATTTTTTTGCTGTTTATTTGTTTGTTTCACAACCTGGCCCATTGCTATGGACTAAGCTGACCAGACTCTGTTGGAACACTTTCTTGGAAAATTCATTAGGCAGATTTACTTAGTTTGAAGGCTCCAAATTAATCTCTGCCTCTGCTTTCTACAGGATGAATGCTGCCAGCTTGCCTTCCTTTAAAACCCTTTAAAAAGTTATTTAAAACCCTGCAGTGAAATGCCTGGGGATCTGGCAAGTGTTTCTCCACCTTTCTTTGGTTCCTTTTGACTTTTGATTTTTCTAGCACAGCTCTCACCTCTGGCCCTCTAAACCAAACTCATGCTCAGGAAATGATTAAGAGCCTCATTTTCTTGTAGCTCTTCTCAACTGCATTTCTCAGACTCGCTGAAAGTCTGTCAGCGTTCAGAGTTAATGTACAGGAAATGTGCAGATCCTCCTTATTTTCCCAGCATCTCCTTACCTCTGCACTTGTGCATCTTTGTGTAGGAGCTGCATGGAAGAGAAGCTTTGGAAAGTGCAATGTCATCAGTGAGCATTTCTTATGGAGTTCTCCTCTGGTGCTGGATAGAGATTGCTGCCATGTCTGTCCTGAGGCACAAGTACCCTTGTGTTGCAAGGGTGTGCTGGTATTTCTCCAGTGGCAGCCCAGCCAACTACCAGCAGTGGGGTCAGAGCACTGGCTGCAGCTGCCAGTACAGTGTTTAGCCAGGAGAAGCCACCCTGAGCAACAGTATGAGCTCCCCGGGTTAAAATTCAGATGCTAAATGTAGTGAGAAGTAGGCAGTATCTCTAAGAACACCTAGGGTTGTGGCCTCCAAGATGGCCCACTGATTGCAATAGCTATCAAGCATCTGTATCTTGGAGCAGCTGGATTGTGAAGGCCAGTAAAGTGACCAGCAGCAGGGCTTGCTCTTAGAAAGGAGCCTCCCAGGGCAGAGTTCAGAGCAGGGAGGCCTGTATTTCAGCTCTGCCCTGTGTCCGTTTTTCTGAGGCCATTAGATACATTTCACACTTTAAGATGAGGCCTTGGCCCTGGGTAGACACTTCCCATGCTGATGAATAATTACAGAGCTTCCCACACCCTCAGCCTATGTTAGGAAAGGATTTCCCCCTCTTCAGTCAGGTTTTTTATTTAGAATGAGAACAGCAGGTGAAGGCCTAATATCCCAGGCCAGTTCTTCATGCAAGATGAGTCAGGCTGGGATGGTTTTGCTCTCCACATGAATCACACTTGCTGTTGTGCTTATGCCTAGCAATGAGGTAGGGCTGCCCCAGAGGCTGCTCCTTGGGGAAAAGCTGCATTGTCCCACTGCTGCCATGGAGAAGGTGCTTTGTTATTTCTGCTCCTCCAGAGAAACTGGCAGCAAATAAGCTGCAGCCCACAACCAGATGATATTGCTTAGCACCTGAGATGTTGCACTGGACAGCTTGGGCACACTTGTGGCCTTGGTATGAGCCAAAGCAGCGTTGTCCAGGCATGTCAATGCAGTGACCCCAAAGAGGTAGCTCAGGAGAGGTTGAAAGACATGAAGAAGTGTCAGTCTGCTCTGTGTTTGTAGGAGAAAGCCTCCATCCCAGCTTGAGCCTCCATGTGGCTTGTTGGGCTGAATGATGGCTTTCCTTTTCCACTGTGAGGGGGATGAGGGAGTCAGAGCTGCTCATGCTACACAGCATGGAAGAGGTGAGCTGCATTTCCATGACTCAGAATCTGACAGTGACAAATACTGCATTGTGTGGTAATAAGGGCCAGGGAAGGCAACAGCTAATGCACAGGGTGGTAACTGTTCCCTGCTTGCAAATGGAGAATCATAAACTCATAGAATGGTCTGGGCTGGAAGGGACCTCTGAAGGTCATCTAGTCCAACCTGCTCTGCAGTAAGCAGGGGCATCCTCAACTGGAGACCTCATCACTCTCTGCAACTACCTGAAAGGATGTTGTGGAGAGGCTGGTGCTGGTCTCTTCTCACAGGTAATTAGAACAAGAGGGAATGGCCTCAGGCTGTGGCTGGGTAGGTTTAGACTGGGCATTAGGAAAAAATCTTTTCACAGCAAGAGTGGTCAGGGATTGGAGTGAGCTGCCCAGGGAGGTGGTGGAGTCCCCAAGCCTGGATGTGTTTCAAGGTGGTTTGGATGTGGTGCTTGGGGATATGGTTTAGGGGTGACCCTTGTAGAGTAGGGTTAATGGGTAGACTTGGTGATCCTGAGGGTCTTTTCCAACCTGAATGTTTCTGTGACTCTGTGCATTAGCTCTGTTACAGCCAGTGAAATAAGAAGGAAATGATGATCTGCTGAAGGAAGACTCTTCAGATCCTATTTGGGGCTTGAGAGAAATAACAGAGGAATATTGGAGAGGTGAGAAAAGTTCTGCTGGTGCTTGGGAACGAACCAGTGCAACACTGTGGTACATCCCCTCAAGTGAATTCTTAAAGCAAGAGAGCAATGTGTAGCTGGGAAGCCTGATCTGGCCTCCCAGCCTGTGGCAGCCACCTAACAAGCCCAAGGGGAAACATTGGCTTGGAACAGAGCTGTACCACTAAGGACGCTGACCGCTTTTCCTCACAGAAAAAGTCTTGTGGACCCCTAGGTAGCACTGGCCTCACACCATGACTTGATGCACAGTGAAGTCTCCCAACAGAGACAGGAAACTGGCAGAAGCAAGTTTTACCTTTCATTTCTGAACAATTTGACTCTTCTTTCTAATGAGGTTGTTTCAGTTGTCCTCACCGAGACCTGTCGAGCCAAACCTGGGCAGACTGTGACCGTGGCAGTGTCAGATGGGGAAGGAGCAGGTGGCCATGCCCCTAAGCTCTTTCCTTCCCCCACTCTCATCCTTGGAGAATGGTTAGCAATGCAGCAGCCTTGCTTTTGGCATCAGAAGTTAATTTTCCAGCAAATTATTGAAAACCCTGAATTATTCCCATTTCCCACACAGCAGCAAATAATAAACTATTACTATGATCCTGACTTGAAGACCTGTGTGGTTTGCCAAAGCAAGATAATTGTTTGGCTACGTTGAGCAGACCCCATCAGGTAGCCTTTTGTGGCACTGGCTTCCTGCTGGGCCTCCAAAGCCTCATTACATGATGTCCTGGGGAAGGTCTAGAAAACTGCTCTCTCCCCACTGTCAGCACGAGGCTGTGTTGCATGGTGCCAAACACACCCACAGTTATTCAGAGCTTGAACAGGGTTCACCCCTCTGACTTCAGACAGTCTTGGAGATGCAGATGTTCCTTGGGGTGCTGCTCTCTCTGGCTGCTCTGATGCAGATCAGTTCAGCCACTTTATCTACAGCAGATGCCTGCACTTGATCTAGTTGTCTAGACTCCCTTCTAACAACTGAAGGGGTGCAGACACTTCTAAGGTATGGTTCATCTTGCTCAAAAGCAGAGAGTTGGAACAGCTCAGATGATTTGCTTTCTCTCCACTGACTGAAAAGATACCTTCTCTTAAATTAGGGGGAGGAGTTTGCTCTGCCTACCAAGGACTAACTCTGGCAAAGCATTCATCTGGGAGTCATGAAATCTAGCTTCTAATGAGAAATCCTGAGGGAGAAGCTGACAAGCCTGGGTTGGACACCTCGACTCCCAGCACAGCATGTGGCTGGAGAAACAGACTTGCCAAGGGAGAGCTGCAGCACCACAGCCTGAGCAGAGCCTTTGAAGAAATGAAGCAGCTCAACTGGTCACAGATCTCATCCTGCCCCCAGCTACTACCAGCCTTGCCTGAGTGGGGGAAGGAAGCTGTACTGTGTGAGAGAGGAAGATATCCTGATAGCCTGATTTCTTCTGCCTGCTTCTGGAGGCTTTTTGACAGCTACTGCTAGCATGCTGATTGTTTTGTTTGGTATTTATAACTAATAAACCTTCATCCTCCAGCCACTCTTTGCCTCTTAGCCTTACAAGCATGAGCAAACCACCTGGCTCTGGGCTTAATATGACCCAGCCCTGCCAGCCCAGGGAAGAGTTATGCTGAGAGTGGTTGAAATGTAAGGTAAGTAAGGGTGCCTCTGAGATTGTCACAGGACCACTTCACATCACACTGCCAGGTCACATTTTCTGTCTGCCCAGGTTGGTCATCCCTTCATCTGAGGCAGTTTTCCAAGCTGTCATCCATCCTGTGCTGTCAACTTCACCAGGGTTACAAACCTGCCACAACTCCACGCTCCTCTCATCAAAAAATGACCTAATGGCAAAAGTAGGACAGCTACTGAGCTCTCCTCTTCCATGCCTGGCCAGCATCAATAATTTGACAACAATCTGTAATTTGATTATTTTTTTTTCTTAATTCTGTTTCCAGGCCAGTTGAGAGGAAGGAGGGAGAGAGGGAGAAGTGGCAGACAGCATTTTAAAGCCATCAGTGATGTGAAATGACCAAAAAGTTTCTAAGTAACTGGAAGGTCTAAATTAAGACACCCAACCCCCTAAATCTCAGTGGAAGTCAGAAGGAGTGATGGTCTGAAATGTTTAGATCACTTGAGCAGGGGATAGCAGCTCAGAAGTGCACTCTGATGCCTTGCAAAATGTTGCCTGTTTTTAGAAGGAGCTTTTTTTCCCTGGCTTTCCTGGGTGCCAACCGAGTGCAAGTGTTGGCAAGATCCACGCTAGTTTGTCTGGACTCCGAACCACTTTGCTGAATGCTTAATCAAGCTGCTCGCCTCCCTCTCCCAACAGAGGCCATTTATGCAGCAAGAGAATCAGCTGGTGGATGAAGCAGACAAGTGGAGCTGGGGAGAGGGAGAGAGCTCTTTGAATGGGATGAGAACAGAGCCACCGGCACCTCAAGAAAGTTTATCTGCCTCCAGTGCCAAGCACACACAGTGCTAATCTTTTGTTGCCATGAATATTCAAGCCCAGCTGCCAGCAACAGAGGGAGCAGCTGCAGTGGCAGAGCTGGCAGGTCCCCTCGTGGTGCCCTCGCTTGCCGACCCTGGCATCTGGGTCTGTCTGGGGGTGGGGGGCGGGGGAGATGCTGCTTGCATTGCAGACGACGCTGAGCCGTTCGGCAGCCCAGCCCCACACTTCCTAAGCAGCGAGGAGCCAGCAGCACGCTCAGCGTGGAGAGCCCAGCACTGTCCCCTCTTGCTGACGTGGGTGTGCCAAATGCCCTAGATGTTTGGGGTCATCTGAAATCCTGGAGGGAAGGGGTGAGGCTAGGACAGGAAAGAGCAAGAGCTGGGGCAATTTAAGATTGAAGAACCTCTGCTGCTTCTTGGAGAAGACAGAGCGAGACAAAAGCCTGCAGGGCCCACGGAGCACTAGCTGTACACAGCCCCAGGCAGATCACAGTTCTCATGGAGCGTTTGGTGAAGGGGCACATTTGGTCACAGGGCATGAGGAGCTGGTGAAATGCCATTAGAGGAGCACAGCATGGATCAGAGACAAGTTGGCAGGTGGCTGCACTGCTGTAGTGGCATGGAAGAGCTGGAGGATTTAGGCTCGAGATGAGGAGAAAGTTCTTCGCCATTGGAATGTGCTGCCCAGGGAGGTGGTGGAGTCACCATCCCTGGAGGTGTTCAAGAGGGGATTGGACGTGGCACTTGGTGCCATGGCTTAGTAGTCATGAGGTGTTGGGTGACAGGTTGGACTTGATGATCTTTGAGGTCTCTTCCAACCTCGGTGATTCTGTGTGATTCTGTGATTAGGTGACCCGCCTGGTGGATGTGGGGAGGCCTGTGGATGTGGTCTACCTGGACCTCAGCAAGGCCTTTGACACAGTCCCCCACAGCAAACTCCTGGCCAAGCTGGCAGCCCATGGCTTGGACAGGAGCACACTGCGTTGGGTTAGGAACTGGCTGGAGGGCCAGAGAGTGGTGGTGAATGGTGCCACATCCAGCTGGCAGCCAGTCACTAGTGGTGTGCCCCAAGGATCAGTGCTGGGCCCCATGCTTTTCAACATCTTTATTGATGATCTGGATGAGGGCATTGAGTCCATCATCAGTAAATTTGTGGATGACACCAAGCTGGGGGCAGGAGTTGATCTGCTGGAGGGCAGAGAGGCTTTGCAGAGGGACCTCGACAGGCTGGAGAGATGGGCAGAGTCAATGGCATGAGATTGAACACATCCAAGTGCCGGGTTCTGCACACTGGCCACAACAACCCCATGCAGTGCTACAGGCTGGGGTCAGAGTGGCTGGAGAGCGGCCAGGCAGAGAGGGACCTGGGGGTGCTGGTTGATGGGAGGCTGAACATGAGCCTGCAGTGTGCCCAGGTAGCCAAGAGGGCCAACCGCATCCTGGCCTGCATTAGGAATAGTATGGCCAGCAGGAGCAGGGAGGTCATTGTGCCCCTGTACTCTGCTTTGGTTAGGCCACACCTTGAGTCCTGTGTCCAGTTCTGGGCCCCTCAGTTTCAGAAGGACATTGAGACACTTGAACGTGTCCAGAGAAGGGCAACAAGGCTGGGGAGAGGCCTTGAGCACAAGCCCTATGAGGAGAGGCTGAGGGAGCTGGGGCTGTTTAGCCTGGAGAAGAGGAGGCTCAGGGGCGACCTCATTGCTCTCTACAACTACCTGAAGGGTGGTTGTAGCCAGGAAGGGGTTGGCCTCTTCTCCCTAGCAACCAGCAGCAGAACAAGGGGACACAGTCTCAATCTGCACCAGGGGAAGTTTAGGCTGGAGGTGAGGAAAAAGTTCTTCACCGAGAGAGTGATTCGCCATTGGAATGGGCTGCCCGGGAGGTGGTTGAGTCTCCGTCCCTGGAGGCGTTCAGGAGGGGACTGGATGTGGCACTTGGTGCCATGGTCTAGTTGTGAGGTTGTGGTTACAGGTTGGACTCTATGATCTTCAAGGTCTCTTCCAACCTTGGTAATTCTATTCTATTCTATTCTATTCTATTCTATTCTATTCTATTCTATTCTATTCTATTCTATTCTATTCTATTCTATTTTTTTGTCACTAGTAGCAGCAGGCAACAGTAAGAGGAAGCCATGAACTCTGCTCGGATGGGCAGCTTGTCCTTCTCCAAAATTTAGAGCAGATTTTTGGGGACAAGGCTCTTTGTGTACTCCCTAGAGGCAGGGAAGTGCCCTGGAACAAATGTCAAGAGACACAAGATCAGAGCAGACATCCATGCTACCATGACATTGTTCTGCCCAGCACCAAAGTCATCAGAGGCAGTAATGACCCTGCCCTGGCATGGAAAATTACTGATACCCACTCTGCCTAGCAGAGTTCCCTTGTAACATGCTTAAATACAGGATTGGGGCGGGGTGGGGAGGAGAAAGGATGTGTGGGGAAGGCCAGACCAGGCTTCAAGGGGCACCCAAGGCTCAGATGTCTTTTCACCAAAACCCAAGGTGGTCACTGTGATAGAGCTTTGGACAAGGAGCAGGCTAGAGGCTGCTAATGAACTTGTCACTTTCATGCATTGAAGAAGGTGGTTCCTGAAGGCCTTGCTACAGTCAGCTGTCAACCACTGACATTTGGAAACATTTACTCCCATTCTTCTGAGCCCCCGGTCCCTTAAGGAAAGAAGAGCCTCAGAGCAGCAATGTGTTTGTGTTTCAGTGCCATAAGCACCACCTCCTAACCACAAGTGCCAGGTTGCTGCTCTCTGGCACACAGCCTCCCCCCAGGCATAGGCATGCAGCCATGAGACTGACCAGTTCTGCAGACTCTCTTGTAGGGCTCAGAGCTGTGGAATAATTGATATTGCTCAGAGGAGCTACCACAAACAGGGGCACACAGGCTTCCCAGGAGAAAGAAAGAACAGCCTGTGAAGGCTAGAGGTGGATATTGTGCAGTTAGATGTTCTTCTCCAAGAAACTGGGGATTGGGACTTTGCAGACAGTTATCAGACCTGGGTTTGCATCCCCTAGAACAGTTTCTGTGGACAGCTCAGAAGGAAAAATGAGCCAGATTCCTGCCTTGGGGGATATTTTAGGATGCCACACAGACCAGGGTAAACACTCTTAATAATTGCTCAGCACCAGCTAGAAAAGTGATCTCTTGATGTTCTTGAGCCTGCCAGTTCTCCATCCTATCTCTGTCCTTTCAAACCCAGAAAGTCTCTCCTAGCTGTTCTTGCAAATAGGACATCTCAGACAGAGTGGGGAAAGCAGGGATAAAGGCAGGAAAAACTCCATCTACCAAAGCATTTACTTTCACTGTATGCTTGCTTTGCATTCTTTTGTACTGATTTTGGGAGCAAAAAAAAACCTACTTAAAAAAAAAAAAAAAGAAGTATTTTGGAGCTCAGAAGGAGCTGCACTGATCCAGATAAACACAAATGTAGCAGCACCTGCTCAAGGAATCTGTGCCTCATTGTAGTGTGCTCACTTTTCTGGCAAGCTTCACAGAGCCAGAGCCCAGCCACCCCCTGGTCCACTGGCCTGGCAGACATCCCATTCAGCATTAGAAGGGACACAGCACATAGGTGCTTCCCGTGGGTTTATGCCTATCTTTGTCCCTAGCTTGATATTCAGTAATAAACAGTTTGTGGCTAAGAGCTTTATCCCCAGCAAATCCACCTCCTCCTGCTGCTGCTTTTTCACACGGAGAGGTCAGGGGTTCAGAAAGCGATTTCAGACTCCCAAGCTGTTGCCACCAAAGTGTTGATACAGCAGAAGGAAGGGCCACGGTCATGAGAGGTATCTGGGTTGGCAAGAATTTAAAATCACTTCTTGTATTTCACCAGTGCTGCATTTCCTTCCTCCAGGTTTCACCTCGGATGGGGCTACAGCCTCCTGCCTTTAGTAGAATCACAAATACTTTTCTCTTAGCTTTTTTTCCTTCCCTATATTTTTGCTACTAAAAGATGACAGTGCTTACACGAGAATTAAGTACAAGTTAACTTGCAAATACAAGACAATGACCAAAAAAAATGTTTAAGTTGTACTGATTCTTTTTCTTTTTTTTTTTTTCTTTTGTTTTTTCCCCACAAGAAAGGTATCAAAATAAGGTATCAGAATTTGGTGGTGAATGGTGCCACATCCAGCTGGCGGCCTGTCACTAGTGGTGTGCCCCAAGGATCAGTGCTGGGCCCCATGCTCTTCAACATCTTTATTGATGATCTGGATGAGGGCATTGAGTCCATCATCAGTAAATTTGCAGATGACACCAAGCTGGGGGCAGGAGTTGATCTGCTGGAGGGCAGAGAGGCTTTGCAGAAGGACCTCGACAGGCTGGACAGATGGGCAGAGTCCAAGGGCATGAGATTGAACACATCCAAGTGCCGGATTCTGCACATTGGCCACAGCAACCCCAAGCAGTGCTACAGGCTGGGGTCAGAGTGGCTGGAGAGGGGCCAGGCAGAGAGGGACCTGGGGGTGCTGGTCGATGGTAGGCTGAACATGAGCCTGCAGTGTGCCCAGGTGGCCAAGAGTGCCAATGGCATCCTGGCCTGCATCAGGAACAGTGTGGCCAGCAGGAGCAGGGAGGTCATTCTGCCCCTGTACACTGCACTGGTTAGGCCACACCTTGAGTCCTGTGTCCAGTTCTGGGCCCCTCAGTTTAGGAAGGATGTTGACTTGCTGGAACGTGTCCAGAGAAGGGCAACAAGGTTGGTGAGGGGTTTGGAACACAAGCCCTATGAGGAGAGGCTGAGGGAGCTGGGGTTGCTTAGCCTGGAGAAGAGGAGACTGAGGGGTGACCTTCTTGCTCTCTACAACTACCTGAAGGGAGGTTGTAGCCAGGCAGAGGTTGGTCTCTCCTCCCAGGCAGCCAGCACCAGAACAAGAGGACACAGTCTCAGGCTGCGCCAGGGCAGGTTTAGGCTGGATGTTAGGAAGAAGTTCTATACAGAGAGAGTGATTGCCCATTGGAATCGGCTGCCCGTGGAGGTGGTGGAGTCACCTTCATTGGAGGTGTTCAGGAGGAGACTGGATGGGGTGCTTGGTGCCATGGTTTAGTTGTTTAGGTGGGTTGGATTGGTTGATGGGTTGGACACGATGATCTTGAAGGTCTCTTCCAACCTGGTGTATTGTATTGTATATTTGGACACGCTGGTTCCTGTGAAATCCAGCAGCACCAATTTGTGCAGCCTCCCCCAGGAGTCTGAATTACTTTAACCAAGGTGGCCAGGATCATCTCCTGTTGCTTTGAAACACTGGCCTGCACTCTAACACAGGGGCAGCCCCAAACCCAGGTGTGCACACAGACATGTTGTTGTGCCACAGAAACACATTTTAGGGCAAAAAACCCACAAGCCAAGGCCTGAGCAAAATGGCTCAGGGCACAGCTAAACCATGAGGGACAAGATGAGGCAGACTCCCCTGGGGAAAGTTAAAAGGTGAGCAAAGTTGTACCTGGGCTCTGCTTGTGGCACAGCATTCTGGATCAGGTTCAGCTTGCTCCAGCTGTGGCCAGCACCTGAGCTGCTCCTGCTTGGCTCCACCATGGTTGAACGCCAGAAATTGACACCCACAATGTACAAATTGATCTGATGGATGCTTTAAGATGAGATGAAATATTCAGGGATAGACTATTTGGAGATAGGAGAGGGACCTGGTGACTCCAGCAAGATGCATCCTAAAATGGGAAAGTCCCTACAAACATTGCCAATGCTCTTGCAAGACTGAGGAAAGAGTTTGGAAGCACTAACTCTTGTCACAGAGTACTGTGAAGAGGAGAAGGGTTTTCTTAAGGAGACAGAGCAGGGAAGCTGACAAAGCCCAAAGAAAGGTGAAGAGTCCTGTGCATCAGGAGTTTGGGGAAGGATGAACAAGGGAATATTTGGCCTTTCTTATTATCTATGTACCACTGAAAACAGAGCTGAGGAGTCTCCAGGATATATACGCTGCACCAGGTGTAAGGGGTTTAACCCTGTCTGAAAGAGGCAAAGGGACACAGCCACATCTAACTCCCTGATGCCCAGCACCCAGGTGGGAGTCATGATCCACTAACCAGGAAGGCAAATTGAGTCTCCTCTTGAGATTGCTCCACCTGGCAGAAGTAAATGAGATTCCCCAGAGTGGCAGGAGGGGAAGTCTACCCTTCCCACTGAGGAAGGCAGCTCAGAAGAGAAGGGGGTCTGGGCTGCCAAGGTTAGGCCACACCTTGAGTACTGTGCCCAGTTCTGGGCCCCTCAGTTTAAGAAGGACATTGAGACACTTGAACATGTCCAGAGAAGGGCAACGAGGCTGGGGAGAGGCTGAGGGCGCTGGGGTTGTTTAGCCTGGAGAGGAGGAGGCTCAGGGGAGACCTTATTGCTCTCTACCTCTACCTGAAGGGAGGTTGTAGCCAGGAGGGGGTTGGTCTCTTCTCCCAAGCAACCTGTGACAGAACAAGAGGACACAGTCTCAAGCTGCACCAGGGGAAGTTTAAGCTGGAGGTGAGGAGAAAGTTCTTCACAGAGAGTCGTTCGCCACTGGAATGTGCTGCCCAGGGAGGTGGTGGAGTCACCGTCCCTGGAGGTGTTCAAGAAGGGATTGGATGTGGCACTTGGTGCCATGGTTTAGTAGTCATGAGGTGTTGGGTGACAGGTTGGACTCGATGATCTTCGAGGTCTCTTCCAACTTTAAGGATACTGTGAGGTCTCTCCCAACCTTATTGATTCTATGATTCTATGAACATGGAGTCAGGATCCCTCTTGCACTCATCTTCTAACTCAGTAGGGATTGAGTTCAATAGGAGCCATTTAACAGGAGCCGTCAAAACTACTCTCTGTTATCCCATGTCTCTTCTCCAGCAAATACACACCTGGGATTGGGTTAGGGAGCTCTGAGCAAGGCAGGTACTAAATTGTTCATCACAGTCACAATTAAGCTTTTTCTGGGCATGAGGATATCTGCTAAGGGACAAAAAAGAAAGAAAAAGAGGGAAAAGAAAAGACGGGGGGGGGGGGGGGGGAAAGAGAGGACTTCAGCTAAGTGGGAAAGGAGGGTAGAAATATCTGGGTTGACAACATAGGCTCAGCTCTCTGAATTCTGCTGAACTCCCTCTTCAGACACCTAACTCTTTGCTGAGGCCAGACAAATGATGAGCACAATTAAACATCTACCTTTGCAGTCGGGAAGTAGCTTGTCTCTGTGCTGTGCTGGGAGGGAGGCTGTCATGCAGAGACTTGTGGGCATACTTTTGATAGGAGATGAGTTACACAGAATGGAAGTGTTTCGTTTTTGGTGATGGGGAAGTTCTCAGCTCTGCATCCCACCCTCCACTGGGGGCCAGTTCAAGCAAGGAACAACCTGTCAGCTGCTCTCAGTATATCTGCTGGTCCCGGAAGAGGTTTGTGAAGAGCCACTAGAAGTGAACAGCAGCAGCTGGAAGGAGCCTAGGAAAAGAGGAGGGAGAACTGATGGGAGAATGAATACATGACACACCCTCGGTACCAAAACAGCTTGTTAGAGCTTCGACCTGAGGCTGGTCAGAGACTGATTCTGATGGCTTTCCTCTGATGTGCTCAAAGGCAGGAACAAACACTGCCAGCAACAGCCCGTTCTGCCCCCTCTCTCCTGAAGTACAGCCCCTAGAATCACAGGATCATTCAGGTTGAAAAAGACCTTCAAGATCACCAAGTCCAACCATTTAGCCTACTCTGCCAAGTCCACCACTAAGCCATATCCCCAAGCACCACACCTACACAGTTTTCAAACACAGCCAGGGATGGTGACTCAACCACCTCCCTGGGCAGCCTGTGCCTTTCACAGGGCAGGCTGCAGCACTCCCTGAACGCCCCTTTCCCCAGGGAGCCTGGAAGCACTCCCTCCAACCCACTGGCCATTTAACTTTGCTTATCCTCCCACTGCTTCCTGCATGTTTGATAGCTTCCTCTGCCAGGCTAGGGTCTGGCCTCTCCTCCCTGTTTAAATACAGCCAGGGTGGTTTTCTGGTAGTTGTTTTGTAACAGTTTCTTAATATCTTTCCTGGAGTTTGGGTAGTTTGGGGTTTTTTTGCCTCCTTCTTACCACAAATTGGTTTTTAATGCCCGTGCGTTCGAGGGAGGAATCTGCCCAGCCCACAGTGGCACTGTCGGATGCACCTCTTAAGCTCTGCTCACCTAATCCATTCTTCACTGGGAAGCAGACCTGCCAAGAAATGCACTGTAGAGTTGCCTGCTGAACTCTGAAAGCAGCCTGAGAAAAGTCTGGAGGAAGAGACTTGGCTTGTCCAAAGAGCATCTCTCTTCTTTTGCCAGGCGCCAGAAACAGCAACTGGGCTCTGCACATTGCCTGGGGGTGGCAGTATCCCTTGCAGTTTGTACAGCACTCCCAGTTTCCTGCTCTGAAGAGTTTCCTCCAAGCCTGTGGTATCACCTAGATACTGTTGAAAATCTTTCCAGCACTGCTTTAACATCTTTAGTCCTTTGCACCAGAGTGATTCCAGAAAGCAGAGGGTCCTGTGGCAAATTTAACTGAAGGCTACGAGCAGCTGAGGGAGCTGGGAGTTGTTCAGTCTGGAGAAGAAGAGGCTGAGAGGAGACCCCATCACTCTCTACAATTCTCTGAGTGGAGGTTGGAGCAAGGTGGGAGTGTCTTCTCCCTGGTGGCAGGTGACAGGACTAGAGGAAATGGTTACAAGCTGCACCAGGGCAGGTTTGGGCTAGATATCAGGAAGTATTTCTTTACTGGAAGGCTTCCCAAACATTGGAAAGGCCTGCCCAGGGCAGTGGTGGGGTCACCATCCCTGGAGAGATTTAAATGGTGTGCAGACCTGGTGCTTAGGGACATGGTTTAGTGTTGACCCTCCTGTGCAGGTTGAAGGTTGGAACTGGATGATCTTGAAGGTCTCTTCTCACCAAGTATATTCTGTGAACCAACACACATGCTAAGGACTGCCCATTTCACCCAAGACCCTTTCACACCTGGGAAACTGCTACTGGGTTCTCCATGTTGCCAAGCAAGCAGAGTTTGTAGCCTCAAGCTGTGCTCACAATCCAGACAGCAGCTTGGAACTCCAGTGGTGGTACTTTTAAATGAACACTCGGAGCTCGGAGCTCTACGCAGCAGTAAGAGGTGGGTTGTGCAGCTGCCTCAGTGCAGCTTCAGCGTAACTGTCAGCAGCACACAGAAACTCCTTGGATCCTTGGGAAGCGACAAGGCTTCAATTCAGGCATGAGAAAAGGATGAGGGTGCATCCCAGCGCTGGAAAGAGATGTTTCAGACACTTGTATGCTACCCCTGCCTATTGCTATATGCCCTGTAGATGCTTAGCTGCTGATGATGTTGCTTTTCAGCTCTATGTTGCTCAAATCTACTTTTTTTTTTTTTTTAACCTGCCCTCATTCCCTGTGCTCTTTGACTGACTCCAAGGCTTCCTCTTTCCCTTGGCAAAGCCGTCAGTAAGAAAAGCCTGGAGACATCCTGAGGACAAGGACTTGGCTCTAGTTCACCAATGTGCTTCAAGTGAGACCATAGCAAATTGCTTCTGGACAGGACCTTGTCCAGCAGAACACTGCACTGCCATTTCAATAGGACACTATCCAAAAGCCACACAGGTTTTGCCTGTTTCTATGGAATTTAGAGCTTCAGAGTTTGGGTTGTTCTTTTCTTTTTCTTCATCTTCTTCTTCTTTTAATGAGGTGGGAAACCTAAATAAGTGACTATCATAGTATCAGTCAGGGTTGGAAGGGACCACAAGGATCATCCAGTTCCAACCCCCTGCCATGGGCAGGGACACCCCACACTAGATCAGGCTGGCCAGAGCCTCATCCAGCCTGGGCTTAAACACCTCCAGGGACGGGGCCTCAACCACCTCCCTGGATAACCCATTCCAGGGCTTCACCACTCTCATGGTGAAGAACTTCCTCCTCACCTCCAGCCTGAATCTCCCCACCTCCAGCTTCATTCCATTCCCCCTAGTCCTATCACTACCTGATAGCCTGAGAAGTCCCTCCCCAGCCTTCCTGTAGGCCCGTTCAGATCCTGGAAGGCCACAATGAGGTCACCTCGGAGCCTTCTCTTCTCCAGACTGAACAGCCCCAACTCCTTCAGTCTGTCCTCACAGGAGAGGTGCTCCAGCCCTCTGATCATCCTCGTGGCCCTTCTCTGGACACCTTCCAGCACGTCCACATCCCTCTTGTAATAGGGGCTCCAGAACTGGAGGCAGTACTCCAGGTGGGGTCTCACCAGAGCTGAGTAGAGGGGGAGAATCACCTCCCTTGACCTGCTGGCCATACTTCTCTTGATGCTGCCCAGGATCTGATTGGGTTTCTGGGCTGCAAGTGCACATTGAGAGCTCCTGTTGAGCTTCTCGTCCACCAGCACCCCCAAGTCTCTCTCCTCAGGGCTGCTCTCCAGCCAGTCCCTGCCCAGCCTGGATTTGTGCCTGGGGTTGCCTCGACCCAGATGCAGGACCCTGCCCTTGGTCTTGTTGAAGCTCATGAGGTTGGCTTGTGCCCACCTCTCCAGCCTGTCCAGGTCCCTCTGGATGGCATCCCTTTCCTCCAGCATGTCTGCTGCACCACACAGCTTGGTGTCATCAGCAAACTTGCTGAGGGTGCACTCGATGCCACTGTCCATGGCCCCCACAGAGATGTTGAACAAGCCTGGTCCCAGGACTGATCCCTGAGGGACTCTGCTTGTCCCTGGCCTCCACTGGGACATGGAGCCATTGACAGCCACTCTTTGGGTGTGGCCATCAAGCCAGTTCTTTATCCATCTAGACTACGTCTGAGCCTAAGCAACTCATATGAAAACAAACCCCATGTCTCTGTTTTGTTGCTCTCTTAACAATGCAGTCATAGCCAGCAGAATGTTGCCTGTTTCTTCAAAGTAAACTGATTTTTAGAGGAAAATAAAACCAACTCATTTCGCAATTTGCTGATGCAGTACATCCAGCTTGTGCCAGAGGAGAGTTGGCTGGCATGCACATTTTCCAGTTCATGCATCTTATGGGTAAATTACCTTTTAGTTATGCTTCTATGCTTGGTTCAGCACAAGAAACTTTTCTACTGGGGTCGCCAAAACACTTTGCACCACGTCTGCGCAGTGATTTTCTGCTTGTCAGACACTGGAGCAGGCTGCCCAGGGAGGTGGTAGAAGCCCCATCCCTGGAGGATCTTAAGGCCAGGCTGGATGTGGGTCTGAGCAACCTGATCTAGTGTGAGGTGTCCCTGCCCGTGGCAGGGGTTGGAACTGGATGATTCTTGAGGTCCCTTCCAACCCTGACGATTCTATGATTCTATGTCCAGAGCATAACTGCCTCTCAAGCGCTGCGCCACATGTGTGCCTAGATACAGCTCTGTGCTGCAATACCAGACACAAAGCTGTGTCCCACCTAGGTTCTCCACTTGGGAACTTCAAAGGTCCTAGCAGTGGCAGGCAGCCGCCAGGAACTTAGCTTGGGAGGGGTGAATGAGCTACAGAAGAGGTGAAGGATTTCCTACCATGATACGGCTGCAAACCGTGCACCTGAGCAGACCGAACCAGGGAGGGCATTGAAGCTGGACTAGTCTTGAGCTGCAGAGGGTCTATGGTCCCAGCTGCCCCTGCGGCAGGTGACAAGTGAGGCAGAGCCTGGGGTATTTTGTGTGCCTGTCAGTCGTGTGCCATCGCCACCGGAGCAGATGGGGCAGGCACGGCACGCAGGGACCTGCCTGTGCGGCGAGTAAATACACAGCGCTCATTCGAGACGCCTTCCCTGAATGGCTGCCTGCTTCACCCGCAGCCCAGTCCCGCCTGTGGACAGTCGGCAGATTTGGCCTCAGGCCCAGCCTTGAGGCTGCTCTTAAAATGCAGCGTGGCTGCGGTGGCAGCGTCAGCTTCAGCCCCGCATCCCTCCGGCCCAACCAGTGCGCCGCGGCACCGCCGGCTCCCGCTCTGCTCCCTCGCACAGGTCCCTCCGACCCAGCAACTCTCCAAGGTATCTGCTGTTTACTCCTCAGAGGGTCGCAATTGCGGGGCAGAAGGACCTCAGCTCCTCCTGACAAAGCAAGCCGCACGCAAGCAAGGCGTTAGCTCCCCCAGCCCGTGCGTGCCTTCTGCAGAGGCAGACCTCGTCCCGGTGTGTTTATACATACAGAGGATCTGCACCAACCTGCCACATGTCTAAGCACATGGGCTCAGCCATATGCACCCATGGACGCAGGCACGCTCCCTCCCGTGTGCGTGTGTGTGTGCAGCCCTCTGCCAGCACCAGATTTCTGGCAGGCAGCTCCTTCTGCCCTTGCCCCACAAACAGCAGGCACTAATTCTCCCATCTGCAGGCTTCACCCTATTCCTTGCCTTGCTTTCTTGCCTGCCAGCAAACGTGCACTCTCTTTACCTACTCAAGTCTTGAATCCTCCCCACCGCTCCCTAAACCGGTGCTTGTTAATCAAGCAAGCTCTCTGCTGAAGCCTGGTGCCACCACAGGAAGAGGTGGAAGGACTAAACACTGCAGTGACTAGCCAGCATGATGTGCCAAAGCCAGTTCACACCCCACCTCTGATCAACATCCCAGTGGCACAGCTGGGACCCCAGAACCACACAACCAGAGTGCACAAGTCCGTTTTTCACTGCCTTGGCTTACAGAGGACTGCACTGCATTGAACACAACAGCAATGCTCCTCTTGCCCAGGGAGGTAGTAGAAGCCTCATCCCTGGAGGTTTTTAAGGCCAGGCTGGACGTGGCTCTGAGCAACCTGTCTAGTGTGAGGTTTCCCTGCCCGTGGCAGGGGGTTGGAACTGGATGACCCTTGAGGTCCCTTCCAACCCTGACAATTCTCTGATTCTATAGTTCTAAAAAGATCACAAAGGAGGGTGTCAAATCTGCTGATTTCTCTATGCCTTTTGTTTCCTGAATTTGTCTCTTCTTAGGTTATTGTAATTCCACGAAGCACAGCAACACTTTGGCTCGAAGCCAAAGGCAGTAGTGTTTAGAGGCAGCTGATTACAAGGTTAAAAAATTGGGTTAATACGTTTTAAACCCCAGCTTTAATATTAGGTGGTCATCTGCTTTCCCTATCAGATCAGCCTTCTTAACCTTTAGCTATGCTATTTAGCTCTATCCTATTCATGCAATTTCACAGTTATTTGCAGATCTGACTCCGTCCCAGCTCTTCTCTATTATGTGCTTCAAGAGACAGCATCACCCACTGCAAAGATTAAACCCTCACAGAGGACCGAATTAGGTCTGATTAAAGTAGAAATGCAATTCCATCTTCTCTTCCTGACTCTTCACCTGAGATTTTTAAACTACCCTATCACAGAATCACAGAATCACCAAGGTTGGAAGAGACCTCAAAGATCATCAAGTCCAACCTGCAGCACCAAGTGCCACGTCCAATCCCCACCTGAACACCTCCAGGGATGGTGACTCCACCACCTCCCTGGGCAGCACATTCCAATAGCTAACAAGTCTCTCAGGGAAGAACTTTCTCCTCACCTCCAGCCTAAACTTCCCCTGGTGCAGCTTGAGACTGTGTCCTCTTGTTCTGGTGCTGGTTACTTGAGAGAAGAGACCAACTCCCTCCTGGCTACAACCACCCTTCAGGTAGTTGTAGACAGCAATAAGGTCTCCCCTGAGCCTCCTCTTCTCCAGGCTAAACAACCCCAGCTCCCTCAGCCTCTCCTCACAGCGCTGTGCTCAAGGCCTCTCCCCAGCCTTGTTGCCCTTCTCTGGACACCTTCAAGAGTCTCAATGTCCTTCTTAAACTGAGGGGCCCAGAACTGGACACAGTACTCAAGGTGTGGCCTAACCAGTGCTGAGTACAGGGGCAGAATGAGCTCCCTGCTCCTGCTGGCCACACTATTCCTGATCCAGGCCAGGATGCCATTGGCCTTCTAGGCCACCTGGGCACAATTCTGGCTCATGTTTAGGTGGCTGTCAACCAGCACCCCCAGGTCCCTTTCTGTCTGGCTGCTCTCCAGCCACTCTGACCCCAGCCTGTAGCTCTGCATGGGGCTGTTGTGACCACAGTGCAGCACCTGGCACTTGGACTTGTTGAATACCATCATGTTGGACTCTGCCCATCTGTCCAGTCCGTTGAGGCCCCTCTGCAGAGCCCTTCTGCCCTCTAACAGATCAACGTCTGCTCCCAACTTGGTGTCATCTGCAAATTTGCTGATGACTGCCACAATCCCCTCATCCAGATCATCAATGAAGATATTAAAGAGGATGGGGCCCAGCACTGGTCCCTGGAGAACACCATTATTGACTATGGGTCTTAAACTCAGGCTGGGGTGGATGTTTGTTAGGGATGATGGCTCACTTTGTGCCACGTCTACATGAGAAGGACAAACTTGACCCCAAGTCCTGCAACATTTGTTTTGACAGCACTGCTGCATTCAGAAAGCTTGAAAGGGCCACCCTGGTGTCTGTCCAAACCACCTTTGTGTAATTGTATATATATCTTTCTAGCACTTCCTCCACAAGAAAACCAATTGGACAAAAATGAGAGGCAAAGGAGGGCAAAAGGAGAACAGAGTGTGGAGCTGAGGGTAACTCTGCAATTTTGACTAAAAGCATTCTTACAACAAAACCAGCCCCAAAGCTGGCCAGCATGTCTCTCCTACATGTTTTATCCCTCCCAAATCCTTCCCAGGTTGTGTCATTTTAAAAACCTGCAAGCTGGGACATCAAAGAGAGCCTGGGCATAGGAGAAAAGCAAGCACAGAGGCACTGTAAGGAATTAATGCACAAAGACCTGTGGGATTAGTGGCTAGAGATTTAGGTCTGCACACACACAGTTACAGAGAAGACTGTGCAGACATAGCATGCAAAGATTTGCCTTGAACATCAGAATTTCCTGGCCAAGTGTTTTGCCAGCTTTGCCTTGCAGAACAGGGAGGCAAAAGCAGCACAAGCAGACCTACGCTGAAACCACAGCCGAGCTACTGCCCCAACACCAGATCCTTTCCTCCCAGCCAGGGCCGTCGCGAAGGCTGGTGTGGCTTTGTCGGGGCAGTCTGGTTTGGTGTTTTGGTGGTTTGGGTTTGTTGGGTTTTTTTTGGAAGGATGCATCTTTGTCCTTGAGGTTATTTGTTGGGTTTGGTTTGGGTGTGTTTGGTTGGACAACCGACGTTTGGGGCGATGCCATGGATTCCATCCAGGCGGGAGCCTGCTGCGCCTTTTCCTTCTAGCCCGAGCGCCCAGCCTGCGAGGCCAGCGCGGTGTCTCCTCAGCCTTCCAAATGAAATTAGGAAACTGGGCTGGGCCCACCGGCATCCGCCCCGCGCTGCACGGACCCGCGCCGCGCAGAGGGCGCTTCTGCTGGGAAAGGAGATCAATGTAATTTCCTCCCTGAATTAGCTGTGCCACGCGGGCTCCAGAAGGGCTCGAAGGGAGAGCAAGAGAAGAGCCACTGTCTGGTGAAAAGAGGGGCCCCTGACTTATCAAAGGAAGCTGGATATCAGGCCGCACTTCAAACCCCACTGACAGCACTCAGGGGATTTGCTCAGTCCCGTTTCCTTTGCTCAGTTTTCACGGGTGCCTTCAAGCGGGCAAGGAGCCCTCTGCTCCTCTGAGGAGGAAGTGAGGGGAGGATAGACCGAGGGGACGGAGTGAAGGGCAAAGCAGGGCACGGGGTTGTAGCCCCAGCTCCATCGGTGCCTAAAGTGACCTTGTGCAGAAGCAGGAAGAGTTTGAGGCCGGCAGAATGCAATTACTCCGGTTGGAAAGTCGCCAAGCTTGTGGCATTCGCGTCCCGGCCGCCTGTGAAAATGCCATGGGGCCAGAACTATAGATTTCTCCATCACTGGAAAAACAGCTCTGGAGAGGGAGAGGAGCCTGTAAGCTTTGTGAGCAGCTTGAATTGGTATAGTGGGGGTTGCAAATGCAGTTAGGCTTTCCAAAGAACTCTCCTAATTTAAAAAACATGGCTAAATTAGAGGGAAACAAGTGGATATCTACCCCAACCCCTCCCACCCCTGTTTAGGAAAGAAAGAAGAAATTCCCACAGAATTGTGGCAAACACATTCTGGTGCAAGAGCACACAGAGATTATTTGTGCCTGCACCAGATAATTTTTTTTCCCTCCCCTCTCTTCCCCCCACCCTCACTGCCTTTTGCAAATCAATCTCATCCAGGACAAAGTCTATAGCAGACACAACAACACTCCATGCTAGCACCATCCTGACACCAGATGAAGGCTGAGAAGCTACAGTGCCCCCCAAAAAAAAACCCCAAAAGGTGAAGCTCCTTTTTCTAAGCACCTCCTTCTACTTTGCTGCAGTTCAGGGGAAGCCACACTGAGTGCCCCACACTTGCCCAAAGCTTTAACAGACCCATCTGTAGCACAGGAGCAACACCACAAGAGCAGAGCGTTGGGTCCTGCTGGCTTGAGTTTCATTACAAGCAGAAACAGTTTGTACCACCAGGTGTAGATGCTTCCTGTTCAGGCCTTCAAAATCCAAGGGCCCAGAATGTTGCCAGAGGAGGGGAAGGGACATGCTAGCACAGCAGCTGTGCTGGATTATACTCACAGTTCTCAGAAACACTTTCCAGCATGTGATCACTTGCGTTTCAGGATTAGTTTTGAAAAGGCAGAAGCAAATACTTCCCTTTCCTGGCACTCTCCCCCTTGTCCCACAGGGGATCAATCAGCTTGTAAACTGCAGAGGAAAGTTTGCACACAATAAAGATTCTTTTTCAGATGCAGCATTTGGCAGGGGCTCGCTGGGGGCAGGGGGAATGGCACTGCTCTAGTCAGGGAATGGCATTAATTTTTCTTCTTGCAAAAGGCAGAGCATATCGCTTACACAGAAACAGGCACGGAGGTTTGAGGAGTGGGGGCTCCCACAGGCAAGCCTGCGGCACCCTGAGCCACGTGGCACCATAGGGTACTGCAGAATCATAGAATCAATAAGCTTGGAAGAGACCTCAAAGATCATCAAGTCCAACCTGTCACCCAACACCTCATGACTAAACCATGGCACCAAGTGCCACGTCCAATCCCATCTTGAACACCTCCAGGGACGGTGACACCACCACCTCCCTGGGCAGCACATTCCAATGGCAAACAACTCTCTCTGGGAAGAACTTTCTCCTCACCTCCAGCTTAAACTTCCCCTGGCACAGCTTGAGACTGTGTCCTCTTGTTCTGGTGCTGGTTTCTTGAGAGAAGAGACCAACCCCCTCCTGGCTACAACCTCCCTTCAGGTAGTGGTAGAGAGCAATGAGGTCTCCCCTGAGCCTCTTCTTCTCCAGGCTAAGCAACCCCAGCTCCCTCAGCCTCTCCTCACAGGGCTTGTGCTCGAGGCCTCTTCCCAGCCTCGTTGCCCTAATCTGGACACATTCAAGAGTCTCAATATCCTTCTGAAACTCAGGGGCCCAGAACTGGACACAGTACTCAAAAGAGAGAGGCTGAGGGAGCTGGGGTTGCTTAGCCTGGAGAAGAGGAGGCTCAGAGGAGATCTTATTGCTCTCTACAACTACGTGAAGAGAGGTTGTAGACAGGTGGGGGTTAGTCTCTTCTCCCAGGCAAGCAGCACCAGAATGAGAGGAAACAGCCTCAAGCTGTGCCAGGGGAGGTTTAGGCTGGATGTTATGGAGAAATTCTTCATAGAGAGAGAGATTGGCCATTGGAATGTGCTGCCCAGGGAGGTGGTGGAGTCACCATCACAGGAGGTGTTTAGGAAGAGACTTGATGGGGTGCTTGGTGCCATGGTTTAGTTGATTAGATGGTGTTGGATGATAGGTTGGACTCGATGATATTTAAATTCTCTTCCAACCTGGTCTGGTTCTGTTCTATTCTATTCTATTCTATTCTATTCTATTCTATTCTATTCTATTCTATTCTATTCTATTCTATTCTATTTTGAGGTCATTTCCTCGTGTTCTATCACTTGGTACTAGGGAGAAGAGACTGTCACCCAGCCTACTACACTCTCCTTTCAGGTAGTTGTAGAGGTCTTCCCCATGTTTGTACCCAAGTCAGATGAATGACATTTGTGCACAGATTTTTGGTGGAAGCACATTTCCTGCTTTTTGTAACAAGAGAGACCAGGAGCAGAATGCCAAAGAAAAACAACTGCAAGTGACTCACTAGGTGCTCCCACTGGAACAGTAGAATCATAGAATCATAGAATCATAGAATCAGTCAGGGTTGGAAGGGACCACAAGGATCATCTAGTTCCAACCCCCCTGCCATGGGCAGGGACACCCTACACTAGATCAGGCTGGCCAGAGCCTCATCCAGCCTGGTCTTAAACACCTCCAGGGACTGGGCCTCAACCACTTCCCTGGACAACCCATTCCAGGGCTTCACCACTCTCATGGTAAAGAACTTCTTCCTCACATCTAGCCTGAATCTCCCCATTTCCAGCTTCATTCCATTCCCCCTAGTCCTATCACTACCTGATAGCCTGAGAAGTCCCTCCCCAGCCTTCTTGTAGGCCCCCTTCAGATCCTGGAAGGCCACAATGAGGTCACCTGGGAGCCTTCTCTTCTCCAGACTGAACAGCCCCAACTCCTTCAGTCTGTCCTCATAGGAGAGGTGCTCCAGCCCTCTGATCATCCTCGTGGCCCTTCTCTGGACACGCTCCAGCACAGAAAGAGTATTTTCTTTATTAGAATGTCCACAGCCTCATTTTCTGGCCTCTCCATGCGTGATTGGGGGTCTCACATTTCTGGATGATCTGGATTAGTGTAACTTTAATCTGTTGCAGCACTCATTCCAACACCAGCTCTGGCAGCAATCCAGGCAGAGGACTGAACACCCCCCCAACCCAATGCTGTCTTTGGGAGCCTTCCTTTCCTCATACCCTTCATATACTCAGTGACAGAGCTTTTTCTGACTCAGAAATAAGCCTGCCTTATAGTCCCATTTCCTCTGAGAGCCTGAAGGAGTCAGGCAGCCATCTGCCACAGGTATCATTCTTCCCATTTTATCGCACCTCCATGGATCCATTGGATCACTTGCAGCCCAGAAGGCCCGTGGCATCCTGGGCTGCATCAGAAGAAGTGTGAGCAGCAGGCTGAGAGTGGTAATTCTGCCACTTTACTCTGCCCTGGTGAAACCTCACCTAGAATACTGTGTTCTGTCCTGTGGCCCTTAGCACAAGGACATAGACCTGATGGAGAGAGTCCAGAGGAGGACTACAAAAATGACCAGAGGGCTGGAACATCTGATGAGGACTGCTGACCTGATATCTCAGCTGGCAGTCCTCACCAGTGCAGCTATCTCAGTCTGCTGCCTATACATTAGCTGCATCATCCCTGTTCTGCAGCTTTTTGTGCTTACCTAGAGCTTCTGAGCACTGGGAGGCTTATGAAGTGTCCTATCACAGTATCACCAAGGTTGGAAGAGACCTCAAACATCATTGAGTCCAACCTGTCACCACAGACATCATGACTAGACCATGGCACCAAGTGTCACATCCAGTCCCCTCTTGAACACCTTCAGGGACGGTGACTCCACCACCTCCCTGGGCAGCACATTCCAATGGTTAACAACTCTCTCTGTGAAGAACTTTCTCCTCACCTCGAGCCTAAACTTCCCCTGGTGCAGCTTGAGACTGTGTCCTCTTGTTCTGGTGCTGGTTGCTGGAGTCCTGCCTCACCCCAGCCTGTTCAGAGTGGGATGCTTTGTCCAGAACCCAAAACCTTACCCCATTTGTAGTTGCAATGCTTCCTAGCTCTTACTGAAGAGAAAGATTTGCCTCTGCAAGCACCCAGTCCTCTCAGAATTACCCACCACGTCGCACACAAAACTTACTCAGATTCATTCCAGAGCTGGGGCTGCCATGAAAGAGGCCCTTTAGAGATGAATTAAAAGCTTGCCATCTGTAAATAAACAATCTGCACCTACGAAGCCAGACATCTTCACTAGGAATAAAGTGCCTCGAGCCAAAGGCAATAAAATATCTCAGTAGGACTGTTGGAGTTTAAATTCTGCCTTTGAAGTTCCACACAGTACTGTTGTTATGTGTGCTAATGAATAGCTCAGCATTCTCAGACTAATTAAGCACTACAAGGAATTAGAGGTGCCATGTGCCAGCCACTATTTTCTGTGAAGCCACTGGCAGTGCTTTTGCTGTAGTTTGACTCTCTGAAGCCACAAAAATGGCATGGCTGAGGGTTTCCCCAGGAGGAGGGAAGAAAGAAAGGGGAAACAGGTGTACTGGGTAAAGAATGAAACCTCTGCAATTTATTTCTGGGGAAAGAATAAAAACTCTGCAATTTATTTCTGAAGAGTGCTGAGTACCAATTTCAGCAGCAGCTAACTCAAGTCCTCGGCAGCACTCTGGGATAAGCATGTGGCAAAGGAGGATCAGACAGGGGCACGTTAGAAAGGTGAGGTATCTCTTCTCTAATCCCCCTTGCTCCTTTTTGTTTTGTTCATTTGAAAGAGACAAAGGCCAGGGAAAGCATTTAGGTGTACTGCAATCAATGACAAACAATTCCTTTTGAACATAAACCCCAGCACCTCTCTGCTGTCTGAAGAAAACAGACTGCACAGGACGTCTTTCACAGGAGGTGCAGGGTATAACCAGGTGGATCAAAGCCAGGAGCCCAAGCCAGGATAGCAGCAGAGAGAAAATAACTGTGATAAGCTATTAACAGCAGCTCAGTGGCTTCTAAGCTTAGCCTCACATTTGCCAGCAGGAAAGGTTCTGGAGACTGCTTCATTGAATGTGCTGCCTTAAGCAGCACAGCCTCATTCATTTGAGCATCTGTTTCACCTGCTAAAGAGCAGCATTTTAGGTCTTGTAGGGGCTTGAAGCGACATCACACTACACAGCAGTCTTGAGAACACCTTATGGAGAAGGATGTTCCTAAAGATACTAAAGCCCCTCTGCTCTGGTTTCTTTACTCTAGAGGCAGTTCTCCTGCCTCCTAAATGAATCCTCACTCTCCATTCCTCAACTTGAAAAGCTTGTAAAGCTTTTGCGAGGCACTGCAACTTCACATCTTGTGAAGCACTGCAACTAGGGGGACAGCCTCGACCTACATGTGGTCCCTGAGAGTTCAGTGGCAGGAACTGTCCTGCTCAACCTCCCTCAGCAGGAGCCAAGCTCAGTAGTTTAACCTCTACCAGCAGTCAAGTATCTCAGCTCTACCACCTAACAAATCCAACTGTCTTTTGGAAAGATGGACACAGTTGAGATTCCAGCTCTTCCCCTCAGAAAGCCTTCCTTCCACACACACAACCTAACCCAGTTACAGAAGTTCTCTTTGAGAACCAGGGGTACTAATCCCTAGTCTCTGCTCTGCAGCCTGTGCTGTTGCCATGTCCCAGGTGGCCTGTGCAGACTCAAAAGAGCAGTGCTGCTGCAGGGTGCCCCAGTTTCCCATGGCAGAGCATAGTTAACCCTGCAGCAACTCTGCACCTTGAAGTCCACTGATTACCCAGAATCACAGTACAGTAGGGGTAGAAAGGGACCTCCACAGATCATGGAGTTCAACCCCTTGCCAGAGCAGGATCCCTTAGGGTAGTCCACACAGGAATGCATCCAGGTGGGTTTTGAACATCTCCAGAGAAGGAAACTCCACAACCTGTCACAGTATCACAGTATCACCAAGGTTGGAAGAGACCTCAAAGATCATCAAGTCCAACCTGTCACCACAGACCTCATGACTAGACCATGGCACCAAGTGCCATGTCCAGTCCCCTCTTGAACACCTCCAGGGATGACTACTGCACCACCTCCCTGGGCAGCACATTCCAATGGCGAACGACTCTCTCTGGGAAGAACTTTCTCCTCACCTCCAGCCTAAACTTCCCCTGGCACTGCCTGAGACTGTGTCCTATTGTTCTGGTGCCGGTTGCTAGAGAGAAGAGACCAACCCCTTCCTGGCTACAACCACCTTGCAGGTAGTGGTAGAGAGCAATGAGGTCTCCCCTGAACCTCCTCTTCTCCAGGCTAAGCAACCCCAGCTCCCTCAGCCTCTCCTCATAGGGCTTGTAGATTCAGTTTGAAATGAATCTAGCCAGGGGGTTAAAGGGAACACTAGAATTTCTACAGGTATATTAATGGCAAGAAGAAGACTAGGGAAGGTGTGGGCCCCCTCAGAAAGGAAAGTGGTGAATTAGTCACTAGTGATGTGGAAAAGGCTGAGGTACTCAATAACTTCTTTACCTCAGTGTTCACTGCAAGGGCCTCCAGCCACACTCCTGGTGCCATGGCAGATGATGCCAGGGACGGGGAGGAAGAACTGCCCATCATAAGTGAAGCTCAGGTTGGTGATCACCTGAAGAACCTGAAAGTGTTCAAGTCCATGGGACCCGACGGGATACACCCACGGGTGCTGAGAGAACTGGCAGATGAGGTTGCTAAACCCCTCTCTATTATATTCCAGAAGTCATGGCAGCCTGGGGCAGTCCCCACAGACTGGAAAAGGGGAAATATTGCTCCCATTTTCACAAAGGGTAAGAAGGGGGAACCAGGGAACTCCAGGCCAGTCAGTCTCACCTCTGTGCCCGGAAAGATCATGGAGCAGATCCTCCTGGAGGCACTAATGACTCAGAAGAACAGTGAAGAGGTGATTGGGAATAGTCAGCATGGCTTTGCCAAGGGCAAATCCTGCCTGACAAACCTGGTGGCCTTCTATGAGCAGGTGACAGCATTAATAGATGAGGGGCGAGCAACTGATGTCGTTTACCTGGACTTGAGCAAAGCCTTCGACACTGTCCCACACCACCTCCTGGTCTCCAAGCTGGCGACACATGGGTTTGATGGATGGACCACTAGATGGATAAAGAATTGGCTTGATGGCCGCACCCAAAGAGTGGCTGTCAATGGCTCCATGTCCCAGTGGAGGCCAGGGACAAGCAGAGTCCCTCAGGGATCAGTCCTGGGACCAGGCTTGTTCAACATCTTTGTGGGGGCCATGGACAGTGGCATCGAGTGCACCCTCAGCAAGTCTGCTGATGACACCAAGCTGTGTGGTGCAGTGGACACGCTGGAGGGAAGGGATGCCATCCAGAGGGACCTGGACAGGCTGGAGAGGTGGGCACAAGCCAACCTCATGAGCTTCAACAAGACCAAGGGCAGGGTCCTGCATCTGGGTCGAGGCAATCCCAGGCACAAATCTGGGCTGGGCAGGGACTGGCTGGAGAGCAGCCCTGAGGAGAGAGACTTGGGGGTGCTGGTGGGTGAGAAGCTCAACAGGAGCTCTCAATGTGCACTTGCAGCCCGGAAAGCCAATCAGAGCCTGGGCTGCATCAGGAGAAGTGTGACCAGCAGGTCAAGGGAGGTGCTTCTCCCCCTCTACTCAGCTCTGCTGAGACCCCACCTGGAGTACTGCCTCCAGTTCTGGAGCCCCTATTACAGGAGGGATGTGGACGTGCTGGAAGGTGTCCAGAGAAGGGCCATGAGGATGATCAGAGGGCTGGAGCACCTCTCCTCTGAGGACAAACTGAAGGAGTTGGGGCTGTTCAGTCTGGAGAAGAGAAGGCTCCGAGGTGACCTCATTGTGGCCTTCCAGTATCTGAAGGGGGCCTACAAGAAGGCTGGGGAGGGACTTCTCAGGATCTCAGGTAGTGATAGGACTAGGGGGAATGGAATGAAGCTGGAGGTGGGGAGATTCAGGCTAGATGTGAGGAAGTTCTTCACCATGAGAGTGGTGAAGCCCTGGAATGGGTTATCCAGGGAGGTGGTTGAAGCCCCATCCCTGGAGGTGTTTAAGACCAGGCTGGATGAGGCTCTGGCCAGCCTGATGTAGTGTGGGGTGTCCCTGCCCATGGCAGGGGGTTGGAACTAGATGATCCTTGTGGTCCCTTCCAACCCTGACTGATTCTATGATTCTATGATTCTATGATTGTGCTCAAGGCCTCTCCCCAGCCTCGTTGCCCTTCTCTGGACACCTTCAAGTGTCTCAATATCCTTCCTAAACTGAGGGGCCCAGAACTGGACACAATACTCAAGGTGTGGCCTAACCAGTGCAGAGTACAGGGGCAGAATGACCTCCCTGCTCCTGCTGGCCACACTGTTCCTGATGCAGGCCAGGATGCCACTGACCTTGGCCACCTGGGCACACTGCTGGCTCATGTTCAGCCGGCTGTCAATTAGCACCCCCAGGTCCCACTCTGTTTGGCAGCTCTCCAGCCAATCTGACCCCAGCCTGTAGCACTGCATGGGGTTGTTGTGGCCAAAGTGCAGCACCCAGCACTTGGATTTGTTGCATGCCATCCTGTTTGACTCTGCCCATCTGTCCAGTCAGTTGAGGCCCCTCTGCAGAGCCCTTCTGCCCTCTAACTGACCAACATCTGCTCCCAACTTGGTGTCATCTGCAAACTTGCCGATGACTGCCTCAATCCCCTCATCCAGATCATCAATGAAGACATTAAAGAGGATGGGGCCCAGCACTGATCCCTGGGGACGCCACTGGTGACTGGCTGCCAGCTGGATGTGGCACCATTCACCACCACTCCCTGGGCCCGGCCCTCCAGCCAGTTCCTAACCCAGCGCAGAGTGCTGCTGTCCAGCAGGCTGCTCTCTGGGCAGCCTGTTCCAGTGCTCCATCACCCTCACTGTAAAGAAGTTTCTCCACATGCAGAGGTGAAACCTTCTGTGTTCAAGCTTGTACCCATTGTTCCTTGTGTTATTACAGTGCACCACCAAAAAGAGCTTGGCCCCCTCCACTTGACACCCACCCCTCAGTATTTATAGACGTTGATCAGGTCCCCTCTCGGTCTTCTCTTCTGCAGAACTGCACCGGGCACGTGCCTGGGTAACAGCAAAGAGGGAAGAAGTATTAGCACACACTGCTCTTTGGGAGAAACGTAAAACCAACAACAAAACCCCAACCCCACCCCCCCTGGCCCCCACCCTCACAGCCTTGTTTGTACTTACACTCTGCTCAGTTCCAAGAAGTCTGTTTTTCACCCAGCATGCTGCTGTCAGGACACACACAGTCTCACAGTCGACTCCCATTTGTCAGGATTATTGTTTCCACCCAGAGAGATCCTGCCTGAGGAATACATGTTCTCCTCACATAGCCAAGCTCTCTGCAGTAAACTAAATAACTTGCCATCACCACAAGATGAAGGTCCTTCTCCCTTTTCCCACCTCTTCCCTCCCTCCACGCTCCCTGTCAGGTCTCACTGCCTGCCGGTGTCATCCACAAGCCAGCAGGAAGGAATGCCGGCTCAGGCGCAGGTGAAATCCCTGCCTCGGAGCTTTTCTCCTTCTCTGCAAGGCTTCTGGGCACAGCCCCAGTTAATCAGGGGTCGCCTGTTCCACAGACCGGCTGGAAGCTCCTGTCCCTCTGCAGAAACGCCGGGTTCACTAACACGGCAAAAGGCTCAGGCGTTTCCTGCCCAGGAAAGGAACGCAACGCGCTAGCAGGGGTCTCACAGCACCTGCAAGGATGAGCAAAGTTGTGGTGGTGCTCAATAAGGTCACTCACAGGCAGTTTCTGAAAAGTACAAGGAACTTGGTCCCATTTCCACCCCACACCCCCCCCCAGCAACTACAGTGAGGAGCTTTCACAAAGAGCTGCAGAAGCCAGATTAGAGAAGTTGGCTCTTTACATCGACCACCCTTTGCACTCGCAGCCCCAGCAGCAGGGAAGTTTTTCCTCTGGTCACAGCCTTCTGCAGTTTTTCTTCCACAGGGATCCTCTGGTGTTTCAGACTTTGAGCATACACCATGGGTGCTGTCTATGGAGCCACCAACAGCAGCCACTCCCCATCACTTGCTTTCAGTGAACTCACAGGAAGCCAGTATCTTTACAATGCAAGTGTCAAATAAAATCACACTTGGCAAACAGATCTACAAATGGTAGAGGGAAAACATAGACACAGAGAAGGGGGGGGAAGGATAAACCAAATGTGCATGAGCTCAGATGCCCAGGCCTTGTTTCCTTAGAAACCAGACTGAGGACAGGAAAATCCTGTAACCAACAGCAATGTCTGTAGCAGAGCATCAAGATTTCATAGTAAAGCTTTGTGCTTTAGAGTATAAGCTCCAAAAAATACCTCCCCCTCCCTTTCCTCCAGATTATACAGCTGCAACACACTGACAGGAGTGAATAGTGCTTGCCTTGTGGGGTTCAGACACTGAAATGATCAGTGACAAGTGCATGGCTGTGCACAATACTGATGAGCTTGTGGCAACCACGAGCCTTCCAGAGAACCGGCAAGGGGTTGCTGTGTTATCAGCGCCCAGGGTGAAAAAGAAAGGGCTCTCAGAGAAATTATCTGCATTTACTGTTTTTACTGTTCTGTGGAATCAAGCTCACATTTGGAAAAGAAAAAAAAAAAGAAGAAGAAAACAAACTCCATCTAGGTCTTGAAGGAACAAAGGGAATTCACAAAGCAAAGGGGTTTGGTGGAAGCTCCTCCACCATATCTACAGGCCCACCTGTGGAATAACTGGAGAACAGCCCACCAAGAGCACCAACGTGCAGCACACGTGCAAGGCTACATCCTGAGAAGCCAGATCCTTTGCCAAAATTCACAGTTTATAGTACAAAGACAGTCCTGGGGCGAGTGTTGCATGGCTTGCTTCATATGGGGATGGTTACTAATGGAAATTAGAACAGAATAGAATTAACCAGGTTGGAAGAGACCTTCGAGATCATCAAGTCCAACCTATCACCCAACACCATCTAATCAACTAAACCATGGCACCAAGCACCCCAGCCAGTGTCTTCCTAAACACCTCCAGTGATGGTGACTCCACCACCTCCCTGGGCAGCCCATTACAATGGCCAATCACTCCTTCTGTGAAGAACTTCTTCCTAACATCCAGCCTAAACCTTCCCTGGCACAGCTTGAGTGGTCTAACTGCACATAGACTTCAAACAGCAAAAATCCATACTGCAGGTCTAGCATAGCATAGAAAACCAGTGAGATATCACAATATCACAGTACATTAGAGGTTGGAAGGGACTTCCAGAGATCATGGAGCCCAAACCCCCTGCCAAAGCGAGATCACTTAGGGTAGTCCTCAGAGGAATGCATCCAGGCAGGTTGTGAAAGTCTCCAGAGAAGGAGACTCCACAACCTCTCTGGGCAGCCTGTTCCAGTGCTCCATCACCCTCACTATAAAGAAGTTTCTCCTCATGTGGAGGTGAAACCCTCTGTGTTCAAGCTTGTACCCATTGTTCCTTGTGTTATTACAGTGCACCACCTAAAAGAGCTTGGCCCCCTCCACTTGAAACCCACACCTCAGATATTTATAGATATTGATCAGATCCCCTCTCAGTTTTCTCTTCTCAAGACTAAACAGCCCCAAGGCTCTCAGTCTCTCTTTCATAGGGGAGATGCTGAGGTCCCCTAATCATCTTCACTGCTCCCCCTTGGATTCTCTCCAGCTGGTCTCTGTCTCTCTTGAATTGGGGAGCCCAAAACTGGACACAATATTCCAGGTGTGGTCTCACCAAGGCAGAGTAAAGGGGGAGGGGAACCTCCCTAGACTTGCTGGCCACACTTTTCTTGATGCACCCCAGGATACCATTGGCTCCCTTGGCCACAAGGACACATTGGAACATGAAACATAACTCCAGTAACACTGCTGTAGAACATGCCAGAGAAGACTTCTTCCTGCAAGGACTCAGGCATAGTTTTAGATACACATTTGTATGTGGCTGTCTCAGCATGCAAAGCAGAAGAGGTGGGTTGAAGAACTCCCAAGCCCACGGAAGTAGGAAGTTGTTTTTTTCCAGATTAGTCCTTAGACATTGCAAAGGTGATGCTGGCCTGAGGGAGCCAAGGATCTTCCCTCCTTGTGGTAGAGCTAGGGAAAATCTGTCTCAGAAAAAAGAGAAGGGGAAGTATTTCTGACCACATTGGCTGGTCAGAGGTCATGATCACAAGAGAATTGAATGGTCGTTCAATGAGGAGAGGCTGAGCGAGTTGGGGTTGCTTGGCCTGGAGAGAAGGAGGCTCAGAGGAGACCTTATTGCTGTCTACAACTACCTGAAGGGAGGTTGTAGCCAGGTGGGGTTGGTCTTTTCCCTGGCAACCAGCACCAGAACAAGAGGGCACTGTCTCAAGCTGCGCCAGGGGAAGTTGAGGCTTGATCTTTGAAAGAAGTTCTTCATAGAAAGAGAGATTGGCCATTGGAATGGGCTGCCCAGGGAGGTGGTGAGTTAAGCATCCCTGGAGGTGTTTAAGAAAAGCCTGGCTGAGGCACTCAGTGCCATGGTCTAGTCGATCAGTTAGGGCTGGGTGATAGGTTGGACTTGACGATCTTGGAGGTCTCTTCCAACCTGGTTGTTTCTGTGATTCATTCCTAGCACTCTAGGCACAACCTGTGACTCTCTGGATAAAATCTTAACCTGTCAGGGGTGGAGAGTATGTGTATCTTCAGAAATCCTGGCAGTGGCTGGCAGAAGTTCTGCCACTACTATTTCTTTAACTGGAGAGAAGGTGCCTGGTTGCCTGACAGTGCAATCCTTGAGCCAGTGGAAAGAGAAAAAGCCATGAAACCTGTTCACAAGCTGATTATTATGCAGATCAGCAATCGTTATCCTTTCTCTCATTACCTCGAATGCTTTCTGCCATCTGTTGGTAACAAACCTGCATCTGGCAGATTACCAGAGGAGCCCTAATCAATGGGTAATTGGGGTGGAGGATTGTGTGGACAGTCCTGGCAATGAAAACACAGGAAAACTTACAGGGGGGAAGAAAGTTTGCCTGTTGACGAGCGTGAGATCCGAGCGTGAGATCCGAGCGTGAGATCCCGCACTCCGTGTTTGTTTCTCCTACCATTTTGACTGAATTCCTTCTTGTTGGGAAGAGCTTGGGGGGGGGGGGGGGGGACGACACACACACTCACAGAGATTTGTCTCAGGCAATGGGATGAATTGTATCAGCCTCTGTAACAATACCTCAAGCAAAACGTCAATTTCCAACAGCTTCTGCCAGCGAGTGCTGCCAGGAGAGGCACAGAGCAGAGCAAGCACCAGCACGCATGAGTCTGCATTTCCACGGCTGCCTCTCAGAACCATCTGTTAATGAGACACAGAGGATGCTGCTGACTCTTGCAAGTAATGGCTCCTAATCTAGTCATTTAGTGCCTTCTGATAAGGAGTGATCAAAACACGTCCCCTGCAGTTCTTCCTCTCTCCAGACATGCATTCAGGGTCCTGCTCCATCCCACAGAGTCCTTCCAAGTCTTGATTACAGCAGCTTAGCTAAAACATTTGTGTTATTCCTTTGGCTTCCAAAGGAAACAAAGCTTTTTTACAATCACACTTACTGGTGCTGAGCTCCCAACAGAGACACAATGACAGATTTTCAACTGAATTTGAGAATGAGACAGGGTCTCAGAGTAACCAGATTTCTACATGTTTCGAGGAAAACAGCAGTTGGGTGGAACAGAGAAATCCAGACAGTGCCTCCACCGAGGCAAAGCAAAGGGGAGTTTGTGGCCCTGCAGTCCCTTCCTCAGCTTTCTGATCAGACAGAAATGCTTTGAGCTGCTCTGCACACATGGAGCTGTCAAATGACTCACTCTGCTGCTGTCCTCCTCTACCATGAGTACCTGGAGAGTAAGAGATGGAAGTTTAAGTGGCCATCGTAAAGACCTCTCTAAGAATCGGACTGATTCACCTCTCAAAGAATGAATCAAAATAAAGGCCACTCACATCCTGGGCTGCATCAAAAGCAGCGAGGCCAGCAGATCCAGAGATCCTGAGGTGATTCTGCCACTTGCTCTGGTGAGACCTCACCTGGAGTACTGCATCCAGCTCTGGAGCCTTCAATACAGGAAAGACATGGGCCTGATGGAACAGATCCAGAGGAGGGCCATGAAGATAATCAGGGGACTGGAGCACCTCTGCTACGAAGACAGGCTGAGGGAGCTGGGGCTGTTCAGCCTGGAGAAGAGAAGGCTCCAGGGAGCATTCCAGTGCCTGAAGGATGTAGAGAGACTATTTGCAAAGGCCTGTAGTGACACAATGAGGGGCAATGGTTTCAGAGAAAGTAGATTTAGATTGGATGTTAGGAACAGGTTCTTTACTGTCAGGGTAGTGGACCACTGGAGCAGGTTGCCCAGGGAGGTAGTTGCCATCCCTGTCAAGGTGAGGCTCAACAGGGCTCTGGGCAACCTGATCTAGTTGAGGATGTCCCTGCTTACTTCAGGGGCATTGGACTGGATGACCTTTGGAGGTCCCTCCCAACCCAAACCATTCTGTGATTCTATAAACCCAGCAGTGTAGTGGTTTTGAGACAGTCCATCCATGCTGTCTGCCCTTCAGCCACTCTGTACAGACCCACAGGAAAATTTCAGCCAGAAAAAATGTTCAAAGCATTTGACCCTTTCTAATCACATCATGATGGTGCTCGAGAGGCCAGGATAGCCGAGTTCAACAGTGACACAACAAAGCAACAAGGCTAAGTGATGTCCCAAGACTAGGCTGAAGGGGGTCAGAAAGGAGGTGGCTATGCACCTACTAAGAGACCCTGTGATAGGACAAAGGGTAATGGATATAAACTACCACACAGGAGGTTCCACTTCAACACCAGGAGGAACTTCTTCACTGTGAGGGTTACAGAGCACTGGAACAGGCTCCCCAGAGAGGCTGTGGAGTCTCCTTCTCTGGAAGCTTGCAAGACCCATCTGTATGTGTTCCTGTGTGACCTATGGCCCTGCTCTGGCACAGGGGATGGACTGGATGATCTTTGAAGGTCCCTTCCAATCCCTAACATCCTATGATCCTATGTTTTCACTGTGCCTTGCAGGCCACTGCTGTGTTCTACCTGCTTGTACTGGCCCCAGCAGCTGCCAGGCTACATACATGAAGTCTGTCGCCCAGACACCACCCTGGGAGTACTGCATTTGTTGAGCCATGGGAGGAACAAGGAATTCTTGTAGTAAGAAGTGGCCCAAAGAAAAGAAGGAAGTAGAAATTCCTATAACTATCCAAATGCTGCCCATGCCCACACACGCCGGGCGGGGATCCAAAGTAACTGTTCTGGGGCGATAAGAATCCTTATTAGGCACCTGAGCAAGGCAGAGGGGCACCGACACCCCATCTAGGGTGTTAATGAGCTTGTGGCAGAAAAACAACAGCCCCAAGTGATCTAATAGCCAGGCTGCTGTGACTCAGAAGTGAGAACCTTTACTGTTCAAAGGGGCTAGAAGGAGACAGAGGAATGCAGCTGAAAGTTGCTTTCAGAAGTACGTTCCCAAGAGATACAGATCTTGTTTCCTTCCTGCTATTAAAGGCAAGGGATGACTTTGCTATGCACTGGATTACATTAGGGCAGGGAGAAACACCCCCATTTATTCAGATCCAGCAACTGTTTGGCTTTATTTATTATTTCTTTTTCATTCAGCATTTCAGGGGCCTTGCTGAAATCTCCACCTGACAACTGCAGCCTGCAGGCTTGGCTGCATGCACATCCCCACAGGCAGGAGGCATCTGGACACACTAACTTCTTGTAGGCTACCAACTTGGACTGCTAGCAAAACCCAAGGGTTCCGTACAGTTTGTGACCTGAATGAGATAACTTGAACCTTTCAGAGAGGGAGCAGAAATAGAGAAGATTTGTCACACTACTTTTTTTTGGGGGGGGTTGTTTGGTTTGAAATGGGGATATTGTGTGATCTCCATCTTGAAAGGGGAAGAACTACTCAGTCACTTCTGTGCAAGATTGGATAGAGGTTTGTCAGTGGAAAGAATGTTTTCTCCAGCCATCCTAAGCCTTCCAAACTCATGAATGGTATTAGTCAGAAAGAGAGGGACACAGCTGAAAGCCAAACCGCCTTCAGATGTCATTTGTGGTACCAGAAATACAGTGGAACATATAAACCAAAACAAAACCAGACTCAGTTCTTCAGCATGGCCATGCCACTATGGGCAATCTCTTCAGATTTTAATCCCCAACTTTGGTTCCTGTTGCTTCACTGCTTAGCTCTGAACAGCTATACTGAGCAAGTGAGGGGTGGCATTAATTCAAAGGCATGATAATTGTCCTGCTGACACCTCAGGAGTGACTCATCTGTGTAAGAGCATTTGAAGGATCCTCAGTCTTTCAACATACAGACAGGTTAGGTTAGCCAGAGATGACACTCAGCAGCATCTAGGAGAGCTGTTTATACAACAGAAACCCTCCTGAATCCAAAGTAAGCTCTGTCTTACTCTCTAGCTCCTCCTCTTTCCTCCAATATAGGAGAGGTTTGTAGAGCATCCTCTCTCTGTTGCAAACCTAATATCTGAGACACCTTTTCCCTCACAGCCTTCTTTCTTGTCTCTGACTCTGAGAACAGTAGTATCCCCTTCAGGAAAGAGAGACTGGCCAGAAGCAAGAATTTTCACAACCTGAACTAACTCTGCTATCCTGGACAAAAGACTGCAAGCTACATTTATCACACTACTTTGGCACAGCTTTGGTCTGTGTCCCACAGTTGTGTCCCTACTGAAATCTGGAAGCCAGTGATTGGCCATTGGAATGTGCTGCCCAGGGAGGTGGTGGAGTCACCATCACTAGGGGGTGCTTAAGAAGAGACTGGATGAGGCACTTGGTGCCATGGTTTAGTTGATTAGATGGTGTTGGGTGGTAGGTTGGACTTGATGATCTCAAAGGTCTTTTCCAACCTGGTTAATTTCTATTCTATTCTATTCTATTCTATTCTATTCTATTCTATTCTATTCTATTCTATTCTATTCTATTCTATTCTATTCTCCCTCTCCATCTAATTCTTTCTCTTTCTCTCTTTCTTTCTTTGATAACTTTCAAGCTTAGTGGCAGGGACTTTCATTGTTCACCCCCTACTAACCCTTCCTGTATTTAGTATTTGTGTCAGAATGAAACAGTTCTTTGCTAGAGCAGTGAGCAGAGAAGGAGGAAGAAGTGAGCAGGAAAGAGAGGTGGCTGCTGAGCTGGTGCCTGTCCCAGGACGGAGGAACGAATACAAAACAGTACATTGTGTCATGCATCACACAAAAAAGTGGCTCCACCACCACTGTTGATTCAGTGTTTCATAAAGGGGCAGTCAGCTCCAGAAGTGTTGTGACTTCTGAAGAATGGGATAAGAGAGTACTTTGAACTCCTGCCCAAGACGTTACCTACAGATTTTGGCTGACTTATGGTGAGCACCCAGCAAGCTTGCTCTGGCCTAGCATTATGCAGATGTGTTGAAGTACTGACAGCAACATCTATGTTGTGTGCAGAAGCTCTTGCTACTTCCTCATTTAAACCTAAGTTCAGGCTGAACTTCCCAAGTTGTTGATTTTTCTCCAGAGCATAACACAAGATGCCTGGCAGGCAAATAATCCACACCTTCACTTTTGGCTCAGGTGCCAAGTGAGCAACTTGCTGTAACTCAAAGCTGCTGAAACACGGTACTGAATCACTCAGCTCCAGGTACCTCTCCATAAGGATGCAAGGGCCACTCAAAATGCTTCTGAAAGCTCCCTACTGCTTCTGGTTTTCATCTGTAGCATGGTTACAGCTTCCAAGGAGCAACCTCTGACTCTACACCAGCAAAGAAACAATTACCAGAGTTGAGGCTTGCCGGCTGCTGAGTACTGCTGTACATTGTTCTATTTCAGAGTCTCCTGAAAGCAGCTGTGTACACAAATATTAGTAGATCAAGAATCAAAGGCATTTCTCAGTCAACAGCCAATAACCAGTTCAAGGAGATGCTACTTATAAACAGAAAAGTCCACATTACCCAATTCACACCCACCAAGGCTCACAGAAGAGAACATTTCTGTGCTTCATGTGTTCCCTGAGAAGGCTAAGAAATAGAAAGGAAGTTAATTTACAGTTTATACTTAGTCACTGTGAGTTTCCAACGGAATGAAAACAAACTCTGGCTTATTATGGAATGGGGTTTGGTATGTTCTGCTTTCATTAGATGTTTCCTGTAATTAAATATTATTTCTTTTTCCCCCTCTGGAAAACTTGCCACTGCAAGCCTTTGAAGCACATAGTGAGGATTACCAAAAGCAACCCTTCAGAAGAACATAGCTGCAAGACGACGTGGTCCCATCAGCCGGGCCGAGCAGGCGAACGTTTGCCACAGCCTGCAGAAGGGACAGCAGTGCTTCTCTCCCAGAAAGGCTGCTCAGCAGAATGCACCACTGCAACACAAACACAGCTGTTGCTCTGAGACACTCATGCTGTGTCACACAGGCAGATACTAAACAAAGAATTGGGGCATGGAGCAAAGTAAGCCTCAGCTCTGTTCCCGCCTCAGCCGGCAGCGTTCTGCTCAGCTCCTGCCAACAGCGTGAGCGGATCTAAGCGTGCGGCTCTGTTATCAAGAATGGCAAGATATGGTTCAGCTACACATGGAAGATTATTTCATTTAGATCAGCTAGACATATTAATGTTATCCTGAGAGGAAAAAAAGTGGACAGCAGCTATTTTGTAGATGCATGCCTGTTAGCCAAAGAGCAAGGATTTTTGACTACCCTTACCTTCACAGGCCCTGACCAGAGAATGATTATCTTGCTCCCACAGTGAAAAGCATGAAGCAACCATCAAAACCAGCTGGGGCAGCTGATAAGATTTGTCATGTAGAGAAAAGTCTTAAAAAACTAAACACAGAAACATTCAGATTGGAAAAGAGCCTCAGGATCACCAAGTCCAACTATTAACCCTGCTCTACAAAGGTCACCCCTAAACCATATCCCCAAGCGCCGCATCCAAACCACCTTTCAACACATCCAGGCTTGGGGACTCAACCACCTCCCTGGGCAGCTCACTCCAACCCCTGACCACTCTTGCTGTGAAGAGATTTTTTCCTAGTGTCCAGTCTAAACCTACCCAGCCACAGCCTGATGCCATTCCCTCTTGTTCTGTCACTGACTACCTGTGAAAAAAGACCAGCACCAGCCTCTCCACAACGTCCTTTCAGGTAGTAGTAGACAGCAATGAGGTCTCCCCTCAGCCTCCTCTTTTCCAACTAACCATCCCCAGCTCTCTCAGTTGTTCTTCATCAGATTTATTCTCCAGGTCCTTCCCCAGCTTCATTGCCCTCCTCTGCACTGGCTCCAGCACCTCCACAGTTTAGGAAGGATGTTGACTTGCTGAAACATGTCCAGAGAAGGGCAACAAAGTTGGTGAGGGGTTTGGAACACAAGCCCTGTGAGGAGAGGCTGAGGGAGCTGGGGTTGCTTAGCCTGGATGAGACTCAGGGGTGACCTTCTTGCTCTCTACAACTACCTGAAGGGAGGTTGTAGCCAGGCAGAGGTTGGTCTCTTCTTCCAGGCAGCCAGCACCAGAACAAGAGGACACAGTCTCAGGCTGCACCAGGGCAGGTTTAGGCTGGATGTTAGGAAGAAGTTCTATACAGAGAGAGTGATTGCCCATTGGAATGGGCTGCCCGTGGAGGTGGTGGAGTCACCTTCATTGGAGGTGTTCAGGAGGAGACTTGATGGGGTGCTTGGTGCCATGGTTTAGCTGTTTAGGTGGGTTGGATTGGTTGATGGGTTGGACACGATGATCTTGAAGGTCTCTTCCAACCTGGGGTATTGTACTGTACTGTATTATATATATATATACCAGAACAAGGGGACACAGTCTCAAGCTGTGCCAGGGGAGGTTTAGACTCGAGGTGAGGAAAAAGTTCTTCACTGAGCGAGTCATTCGTCATTGGAATGTGCTGCCCAGGGAGGTGGTGGAGTCGCCGTCCCTGGAGGTGTTCAAGGGGAGATTGGACATGGCACTTGGTGCCATGGTCTAGTTGTGAGGTCTGTTGGGACAGGTTGGACTTGATGATCCTTGGGGTCTCTTCCAACCTTGGTTATACTGTGATACTGTGATCTCTCCTATAGTGAGGTGCCCAAAACTGGACACAATACTCAAGGTGTGGCCTCACCAGAGCAGAGTACAAGAGGACAACCACCTCCCTGCTCCTGCTGGACACAGCATTTCTGATACAAACCAGGATGCCATTGGCATTCTTGGCCACCTGGGCACACCGCTGGCTCATATTCAGTAGCCTGTCAATTAGAACCCCCAGGCAATGTAGGAGCTTTCGTGTCCCTCTTGGTCTGTGACGTTCCTAAAGTGCTGGCCTGATACACCCACCCTTGTGTGAGAAAAGAGGAACAGAGTTGAAACATCAGCTATCAAAACACAGCAGATCTACTCCCAGAGACCACTCTGCACACCTTGCTTTCAAGAAATGTGGGGGAAAGAAAGGAGAAGCTAGAGATTAAAATCATCTTCCTCATGGATTCTGTTCCACAGTAATAATGTGTTAGAAAATCCCTTCAGTATGTACACTCAGTGAGATGCAAAAAAGACTGTTGAATAACTCACTGGAAAACACAGATGTCTGCTTAAGCAGAGTCCAACAGCCTCCAAGTTCAGGCTGTGTCCCAAAGACCACGTCCCACACCAAGTGACCAGACAGTGGGTTTCAATTGCACAAAGTGGAGAATTCCTGCTTTTGGTGACCAAGCCTTTTCATGCAAGCCACCACCTGCAATGACCAATCCACTATGGACCATGGAAGGAGGGGTAGGCTGTGGTTCAGCTTCCCCTGAATGATTTCATTGTGAAAACCCCCACCAGCAGTTTTAGGCTGTGCCTAGGAAAACTTTCCACAGATTGAGCAGAAAAAGTGGTAGAATGCAGATAAATTACTATTGGATGTGAAAGGGAAAATAATGATAAGGTCTAAATAATCCCATTGGGCTGATAACTAACAAAGTTAGTTGTATAAACTAACTCTTTCTCTTTTCAGCTTCTTTGCTCTAGCTGATACTAGCTGGTGCCTTTGCTTGGTTGTTGCTGACCTTGGCTGTGTTCTTCTTGTGGCTAAGTGCCAATAAGCTACTCTCTGCTCTTCTCTCTCTGCCTCCTTTACCTTGTATAGGGTGGGGGAAAGGAGCAGGGAGGGGGAAGTTATTAGTAGCCCCCTGGTTTTGTGTAAATATTGCATCTTTTGTACATTTTCATGGCAGTTCCTATTTCTAGAGGGTAGTTTTGCTTGTAAATACAGCTTCATTTGCTTCCACCTGAGCTAGTCTGGGTATCTTATTTCAGCCCACCACAGCAAACTACCATGTCGAAGAAAAGGGTAGATCAAATCCTCTTCTGAACGCCACCCAGCCTACAGCCAACACATGAGCACAGCAGGAATAAATTAAAGCCAGCAAAGCAGGGAAATGCCACAACTCCAACCCAGCAGGTAAAGCCTCTCCATCCCTTTCTAAAACAAGGGTGTTTATGGGATGTTTGGAAGTGTGTGCTGGAAATGGAGATGGCCTGATGTTGTGCAGATGCATCATCTCTTCTTACCCCGACGCCAGCCAAGCTCTGCAGCTCAAGTGCTGAATTAAAACAGCTCTACAACCATCATCACAGGGGCCACGAAGCACTGCAGCAAGTCTGAACCTAATACTGACTTGCTGCAAGTTGGAAACTGTCCTCTGCTGAGCTGCCCCACAATGACAGAGTCTTTAGGATCAGTTATAACTGTGCTTGTAACCTTAGAGTGCTCCTGCAGCTTCCTAATTCCTAAGCAACCAGTCTTACTCAAACAAGCTGCCTCCAATACCTCTGGCTATTAGAGGAAATGCCTTAGCCCCTTTTCTCTCCATCCCAACTGGTTTCAACAGGTAGACTGAACAAGTTTGTTTAATCTTTCTCCCCTCCTTCCACCTGAAGGCAGCTGCAGGCCAGGCTGATTTAACGCTTATACACCAAGTAAGTAGCTTGATGCCCATCCAAAAGAGCTGGGAGTGAAAAAACCCAAACACTGAGTTGAGGGGAAAGCATCATGAGCCTTCAAAATGACAGCAAGGGCACAAAGCTCAAATCCCAGAGAGCTCACAAGGTATGAAACCTGGACTGGGCATGATCAGAGACAGCAGATAGTTTAAGAGATGAACCCACAGAAAGACCACTGCAAATTTAAGGCACCCCTGTAATGTTTCACTTTCAAGCCCAAAGCTCTTCAGTTTTACCAGCATTGCTATTGCAGAGGAAATGGGCTCTTCCTTCTGCAGCACCCCAGTTGGAAAAGGACAAACCATAGTATCATAATATCAGTCAGGGTTGGCAGGGACCACAAGGATCAGCTAGTTCCAATCCCCCTGCCATGGGCAGGGACACCCCACACTACATCAGGCTGGCCAGAGCCTCATCCAGCCTGGGCTTAAACACCTCCAGGGATGGGGCCTCAACCACCTCCCTGGACAACCCATTCCAGGGCTTCACCACTCTCTTGGTGAAGAACTTCCTCCTCACCTCCAGCCTGAATCTCCCCACCTCCAGCTTCATTCCATTCCCCCTAGTCCTATCACTACCTGATAGCCTGAGAAGTCTCTCCCCAGCCTTCTTGTAGGCCCCCTTCAGATACTGGAAGGCCACAATGAGGTCACCTCGGAGCCTTCTCTTCTCCAGACTGAACAGTCCCAACTCTTTCAGTCTGTTCTCATAGGAGAGGTGCTCCAGCCCTCCGTCCATCCTCGTGGCCCTTCTCTGGACACCTTCCAGCACCTCCAGATCCCTCTTGTAATAGGGGCTCCAGAACTGGAGGCAGTACTCCAGGTGGGGTCTCACCAGGGCTGAGTAGAGGGAGAGAATCACCTCCCTTGACCTGCTGGCCACACTTCTCCTGATGTAGCCCAGGATCTGATTGGCTTTCTGGGCTGCAAGTGCACATTGAGAGCTTATGTTGAGCTCCACCAGCACCCCCAAGTCTCTCTCCTCAGGGCTGCTCTCCAGCCAGTCCCTGCCCAGCCTGGATTTGTGCCTGGGATTGCCTCGACCCAGCTGCAGGACCCTGCCCTTGGTCTTGTTGAAGCTCATGAGGTTGGCTTGTGCCCACCTCTCCAGCCTGTCAAGGTCCCTCTGGATGGCATCCCTTCCCTCCAACGTGTCCACTGCACCACACAGCTTGGTGTCATCAGCAGACTTGCTGAGGGTGCACTCGATGCCACTGTCCATGGCCCCCACAGAGATGTTGAACAAGACAGGTCCCAGGACTGATCCCTGAGGGACTCTGCTTGTCACTGGCCTCCACTGGGACATGGACCCAATGACAGCCACTTTTTGGGTGCAGCCATCAAGCCAGTTCTTTATCCATCTAGTGGTCCACCCATCAAACCCATGTGTCACCAGCTTGGAGACCAGGAGGTGGTGCGGGACAGTGTCGAAGGCTTTGCTCAGGTCCAGGTAAACAACATCAGTCACTCGCCCCTCACCTGTTAATGCTGTCACCTGCTCATAGAAGGCCACCAGGTTTGTCAGGCAGGATTTGCCCTTGGCAAAGCCATGCTGACTGTTCCAAATCACCTCTTCACTGTTCTTCTGAGTCAGTAGCACCTCCAGGAGGATCTGCTCCATCATCTTTCTGGGCACAGAGGTGAGACTGACTGGCCTGTAGTTTCCTGACAACCAAACAATATCACAGTTCTGGGGAGGATTCTCTGCAGTCAGATACATGAAGTTCAGCCAAATTTATAGAAACCACCATTCTCTCTCCTTCCTAGGGCACACCATTCTCTGTGTCCAAAAAAGATAGAAGGTCCTGGCCAGCATCTCTCTGCTTTGAGGATGGCATAAGATTCTCTCCTAAATACCAGTCAGATGGTACTGCATTCATTCTGGAGAAAAAGCTTTAATCTGTCTGCATAAAAAGTAATAATAATGGGGAAAAAAAAAATCCCAAATTCCCTAAGACTTGTACATTTCAAATTTCAGCTCAGAATCACAGGATCAACCAGCTTGGAAGAGACCTCCAAGATCATCAAGTCCAATCAATCAACTAGACCATGGCACTAAGTGCCTCATCCAGCCTTTTCTTAAGCACCTCCTGGCACATCCACCACACCACCTCCCTGGGCAGCCCATTCCAATGGCCAATCTCTCTTTCTGTGAAGAACTTCTTTCTAAGATCAAGCTTAAACTTCCCCCTGCACAGCTTGAGACTGTGTCCTCTTGTTCTGTTGGTGGTTGCCTGGGAGAAGAGACCAACCCCCACCTGGCGGCAACCACTCTTCAGGTAAACAGCAATAAGGTTTCCCCTTAGCCTCTCTTCTCGAGGCTAAACCACTTGTTGCAAGGAAGAGGCCCATGAGCAGTCTGATTTCCCACATCTCAGCACAGGTTTGTTGGGCAAAGTGATGGAAGGAACAACAGGCATTGCATGAGATCCCACTGGAAGTTGTGTGCGCGCTCTGGTAAACACAGACAGTCTGCACACTGACAGCGACCGGGCAGATGTCAACAGGAACCACCCGTTCCAAGAACCACATGCTGATACATGACTACAGTCTGAGTCAAACTACATCTCCTTTTGATGGAGTACAAGATGTTCCTCCTCCCACTTGCCCCCATTTTGGGATCATGCCCCCACAACTTGGAGACAACAGCAAATCTCTGTTCATGCATGCCAGTGTCCGGGGTCATGCTGCAAACCCAGCTTCACTGGTGCTTTGAACAACAAACACTGGATGTGAACTCTGGCAACTACGAAGTTGCCTTAATGCTTCATAGAGAGAGTGATTGGCCATTGGAATGTGCTGCCTGGGGAGGTGGTGGAGTCACCATCCCTGGAGGTGTTTAGGAGGAGACTGGATGGGGTGCTTGGTGCCATGGTTTAGTTGATTAGATGGTGTTGGGTGACAGATTGGACTCAATGATCTCGAAGGTCTCTTTCAACCTGGTCCATTCCATTCTATTCTACCATCTCTGACACTGGGACAGGGTGAGGAGAAAGCAAGGAAAACTGGCCAGACTCGAGGCCACCAGATCTTGCATTTCCAAGCCAACAGATGTTCTCACCACAGGTTACTAAGTCATCTGGGTCTGTAGGAGCTTACCCTAGAATGCAATTAAACAAATTACCAGTACTCATTTCATAGAATCACAGAATCAGTCAGGGTTGGAAGGGACCACAAGGATCAGCTAGTTCCAACCCCCTGCCATGGGCAGGGACACCCCACACTACATCAGGCTGGCCAGAGCCTCATCCAGCCTGGGCTTAAACACCTCCAGGGATGGGGCCTCAACCACCTCCCTGGATAACCCATTCCAGGGCTTCACCACTCTCATGGTGAAGAACTTCCTCCTCACATCCAGCCTGAATCTCCCCACCTCCAGCTTCATTCCATTCCCCCTAGTCTTATCATTACCTGATAGCCTGAGAAGTCCCTCCCCAGCCTTCTTGTAGGCCCCCTTCAGATACTGGAAGGCCACAATGAGGTCACCTGGGAGCCTTCTCTTCTCCAGACTGAACACCCCAACTCCTTCAGTCTGTCCTCATAGGGCAGAGTAACTCCAGCTTTTCATATTCAAAAGCTGAAAAACAAGCGATCTGCGACCCAAAATTACCTTTTAGTTAGATACAATTCTGTAAGCATCTGCCTCCAATAACTACCTCCCAGGTCTGCCTCCGCCCTCCCCCCTCCAAAGGCACTGAAGATCTGCTTCACTTCCTTGCTGTTCTGTGCCATTCTTTCTTCTGCTATGGAACACTGTGTCCAGTTCTGGGCTGTCAGTTTAGGAAAGATGTTGAATTGTTGGAATGTGACCAGAGAAGGGCAACAAAGCTGGGGAGGGGTTTGGAGCACAAGCCGTGTGAGGAGAGGCTGAGGGAGCTGGGGTTGCTTAGCCTGGAGAGGCGGAGGCTGAGGGGAGATCTTATTGTTCTCTACATCTACCTGAAGGGAGGTTGTAGCCAGGTGGGGGTTGGTCTCTTCTCCCAGGCAACCAGCACCAGAACAAGAGGACACAGTCTCAAGCTGTGCCAGGGGAGGTTTAGGCTGGAGGTGAGGAGAAAGTTCTTCATAGAAAGAGAGATTGGCCATTGGAATGTGCTGCCCGTGGAGGTGGTGGAGTCACCATCACTGGAGGTGTTTAGGAAGAGACGGGATGGGGTGCTTAGTGCCAGGGTTGAGTTGATTAGATGGTGCTGGATGATAGGTTGGACTCGATGATCTCAAAGGTCTCTTCCAACCTGGTTAATTCTATTCTGTTCTATTCTGGACGTTTGAGAATGAAAGAATTGAGGGGTTTTTGTGTTCTTTCCCTTGACATTTATTATTTATTAAGCACCTTGAGCCCGGCTGCAGCAAGCCTCAGAATTTAAAGGGACAGCAATGACATCTAGTGGCTCGGTGAGAATTTGCCCTCCTGAATTTCCAGCCTGGTCATTTATTTTGTGACAAAACCACCTCTCAGCGTTTCAGTTTGTGTTTCCAGCTACGTCTGAGACTCTCTTCAAACTACCGTTGTCTCCCTCAGCTCACAGCAGCTCCCCAGTCCCTCACTTGAGGTCTAGGAGAGGTAGTAGCCACAGGTTTGCTTATGGCATTACTTGCACAGCTAAACTTCTTCACCTTGTGGGTTTGACCAGCTGAAACCTGGACATTCCAGCATGAACACAGCTGCAGATACTTGTTCTGGTTACACAGGGCTGGGGCTCCCACCCAGCCTTCTGGTTACACTGTTCTCTAGCTGCATTAAACTAAAGGGTAGGGGTGACTCACACAAACGAGGACAAGACCCAGGGCCTCATTTGTCACAGCTAGTATGCAGTTTATTCAGAGCTAATTAAAAAACCACACAGAACTTTGATTTCCAAAGCCCATCTGTGCTGAAATTGCAAGGGGGAAAGATAAAAATGCTACTCTGAAAGCAGAGAGGAAGAGCTCTTGCAGATTGGAAGTGACCTCACAGATTAGATTTATAGGAAACCAGTAAGCAGTTCACTTCCTCCTCCCCCCAAACACCCTCTTACCTTTAGGACTGCTGCTGCAAAACTGTCAAGAAGCACAGGTGAGTGGCTGCTGAACCTTCTGAAGCGTGTGATAACATAAGGAAAGCTCAGAAGACCTTGATGTAGCTTCCTGTACTGCTGGCACTAGTCGCAGAATCACTGTTGGGGGTCTCTGCAGGCATTAAGACTTTCCACAGCCTTGAGAGCAAAGAACCTGAAAGATTTTTCAGCCAACAATGGTGTACCTGGTGCACCAGCCTGCAGCCCTCAGAGAATGTGGCATGCTTGTCATTAAAAACACCCAGCCTAGTTCTAGTTCTGTTGACTGAGACAGGTACTAACACCCAGGACTGCAATCAGTAGGTTCTTGAAGTGCCTTCCTCTACCACCCCACCCAGGCAAAGACTCAAGGGGTTTATTTACTTGCTGTGCCTTTGTTCCCACAGACACAGGCTTCTTCCAGTCTTAAGGATGAGCAGATCTCCCTGGAATGGTCTGTAGGCAAACAATATTGCTACTCTTCAGAGCACAATTAGTGATGTGATTGCGCTGTAGCACTAAGAATGAAGGACTCTACTCATTCTAACACACCAGGAAAGCATCCTGTAAAGCCCTCACAGCAAAGAAGTGGAACAAAGTATTAACACCACCTCAAAGAACATAAATAATTATTCCCTGCATCACAATGAGCTGCTCCTTATGTTTCTGATGAAGAGCAGAAACAGCTACAGGTTTGGTCTGGGGGCTACTGCTGGAAGGGACCGCTGGACACCATCTATCCCACCCCCCACCACCAGGGCAGGCTGACATAGAGCAGGCTGATCAGGATGGCATCCAGGTGGGCTTTGAATGAATACAGAGAAGGAGACTCCACTACCTCTCTGGGCAACCTGTTCCAGTGTTCCACCATCCTCAATGTAATGAAGTTCCTCCTCATGTTTAGATGAAGCTTCCAACGTTCAAGTTTGTGTCCATTACCTCTTGTCCTGTCACTGGGCAACAGTGGAAATAAAGGTGGCTGTCAGGAGGATGGGGCCAGTCTTAAGTATTTAGAAACATTGATAAGATCCCCACTCAGTCTCCTCTAGGCCAAAAAGCCCAAGTCCTTCAGCCTTTCTTCATAAGAGAGATGTTCCAGTTTCCTAATCATCTTTTGTAGCCCCTTGCGGTACCTTCTCAAGTAGTTCCATGTCCTTGAACTGGGGAGCCCAGAACTGGGCACAGTGCGCCAGATGAGGCCTCTCCAGGGCTGAGCAGAGGGGCAGAAGAACCTCCCTGCTCCTGCTTGCCACACTCTTCTCCATGCATCCCAGGATACCTTTGGCTTTCTTGGCCACAAGGGCACATTGCTGGCTCATGATCATCCTGCTGTCCACCAGGACTCACAGGTCTTTTTTGCACAGAGCTGCTTTTCAGGTCAGCCCCCAACTTGTGCTGATGCATAGGATTATTCCACCCTAGGCACAGGACCCTACACTCACCCTGGACAGGCCACCCTCTGCCCAGCTCTCCAGCCTGTCCAGGTGGATGGCAGCACAGCCTTCTGGTGTGTCAGCCACCCCTCCCAGTTTTGTGTCATCAGCAAACTTACTGAGGGTACACTATCCCCAGGTCATTGATGAATATACTGAACAGGACTGGACCCAGCACTGACCCCTGGGGGACACAACTTGTTATGGACCTCCAATTAAGACTCTACCACTGACCACAACCCTCTCGAGCCCTTTCAGCCAGTTTTCAACCCACCCTACTGCCCATTCATCTAACCCACACTTCTTAAGCTTGCCTGTGAGGATGCTGTGGGAGACAGTGTCACAAGCCTTGCTGAAGTCAAGGCAGACAATGTCCACTGCCCTGCCCTCATCCAGCCATCCAGTCATGTGCTCATAGAAGGCTATCAGTCAGATATGACATCCCCTCGGTGAATCCATGTTGACTGCTTTTGATAACCTTCTTTTCCTCTACCTGCTTTGAAAGGACACCCAGAACAAGCTGTTCCATCATCTTCCCAGGGATGGAGGTGAGGCTGACTGCCTGTAGTTTTCTAGAGTCTTGTGTCTTGCCCTTTTGGAAGGCTGGAGTGACACTGGCTTCCCTCCAGTCTTCAGCCACTCTGCCTGTTCTCCAGGACCTTTCAAAGATGATGGAGAGCAGCCCAGCAACGTTGCTTTATCAAGACACAAACAACCTTAAATATCACACTGCTTACATGAGAAGATGATTCAGGAGTAGCCAGTTGGAACAGGTTTAATGCTGAACTTCAAAAGGCATCACATTCAGTTTTCATCACAAATTCTTCTGGCAGAACCTTTGACTTATATCCAAAGCAAAAGGCTCTCCAGAGCCAAAGAAAACTGCAGCACGTGGGGTTCTGAACCACTGCTGAATGGAATCATTGAAACAGTGGTTTCTGATAAGCCTGCAACAAACACTCCCAGGTGGTAATGAGACTGCTGGTGCCATGGTTCCAACAACAAAACCAGGATTTCAAAGCCTTAATTCTTCCTGCTGTCAGCTCTGGCATTTTATTACTCATGTTACTTTACACAGATCAAATTGTTTCCAGGCTCCCAACAACAACCAAGGATTTTTCTGGAGCTCTCAATGGTTATCAAAACTTTTAGGCCAACTCCTTAAGGAAGCTAATTTATATTCTCTTTCAGTTGTGTGAAGACCCATTTCTACAACCCTACAGAGAGGGTAAGTGACTAGCAGATTGAGACGGGTACTGAGGACAAGCAAGTACATTCATATGAAAGCAGTGAAAATGCTTTCCAGAAGACACTATTTTCCATCACCTTAAGTACAAGCAGCACACTTGTAATTTAGATCACACAGACTCACATCAGGGGCTGGGAGGGACCTCAGAAAGATTGTCCAGTCCAACCCCCCTGCCAGAGCAGGATCACCTACACCAGGTCACACAGGAATGTATCCAGGTGGGCCTTGAATATCTTCAGAGGAGACGCCACAACCCTCCCTGGACAGTGTTCCAGTGTTCTCTCACCCTCACAGTGAGATCATTCCATTTCACAGTATCACCAAGGTTGGAAGAGACCTCAAAGATCATCGAGTCCAACCTGTCACCACAGACCTCATGACTAGACCATGGCACCGAGTGCCACATCCAATCCCCTCTTGAACACCTCCAGGGACAGCGACTCCACCACCTCCCTGGGCAGCACATTCCAATGGCGAACGACTCAGTGAAGAACTTCCTCCTCAGATCATTCCATTCTTCTGCCAGTTACCTCTGAGATTCAGCCCCAAACAGCAGAACTGCACTGAAATTTCAGTTTCTTCATAAATAAATCAAGGAAGCCTTGCTAAACTGCAAAAGTAATTTATTTGTTCCCTCAGCCACAACGTAGTGATTGCCACCTTCTGGGAAGGATTTTCCAAGCCAGAGTAACAGACAGAAGCACTGACCTGCAGCCTCCTCCAGAAAGCATCACGTGCTGTCAGCAAGGCAAAAGGCTACCTGGTCACAAGGTACTCCCTGCAGATGACAAAGCAGATTGAAGACTAACAGAGCTGTTCTGTAGTCTACCCTTGAGAGAACCTATGAGCAGATCCCTACTATAGTACTCAACTGCAGCTTGAAGAGGACCGCAGCAGGACAATACAAGCAGGCTGTGCTCCTGCTTGCAGAGTACCAGATGAAACCTTCTGAGTGCATGTATCAGTCTGGGTTTGAGGTGAGGGCAAAACCAAGACACACTATACAAAGCCATGGTAGAAACAGGATGGAGAGAGGGAGGCAGGGGTGAACAGGCTGGGAAGCATTGCCAGAAACAGTACTTAGAGAGAATTCAGATGTACAGGCTTGTCTGTAAAGCTTGGGGGAAAGAATTATACACCTTGAATTACAGGCAAATGACTTCAGCACATTATGAGACACTCCTGCTTGAGAATGATGCACATTCTTGTGTTACATTGTGTAGAAACATGTATTTGTGTAACATGATGTTTACAAAATACATATTCAAGAGCATTTGTTCTTTCATGCTCTCTCCATGTACCTGGCTGCAGACTTCCAGCCAAAAGGAAACAGAAGGCAATTCTAGCTCTGAAAGTGACGAATGAATGTTACACTGCTTAGTGCTCCTCACTACCTTCCCCTTTGGGCTTGTCTTAACCAAAACTAACACCACACAACAGGGCAGACAAATCACAGGCTGTTCTCAGCTCCTCCTGGACAACAAGGCACACCATTAGCTTCACACAGAGAACCTCAGAACTGCAAGCAGCAAATGTCTGCTAAATGTATTCCATTAGGTTAGCTCTAACTATTGCTCAAATTCTTAGACAGCCACAGCTGTACCTCCCCATTTTTCAAGACTAGTTCACTGTCACCCTGATGACAAGACCCCACTGCTCATGCCTCAGAGTTTCACAGAAGCTACCGTGTTCCTGCTTCTGGAGGTTATATCCCCACCACAGAGGCTTCCCAAGCTGTGACCAAAGCACCGTGGTGCACTGGCAGTGGCAGGTTTGGAGGATTACAGCCAGCTCTGCATCTCCTCTTCGTATTTGTGAGGGTCAATGAAAGGTTTGTCGATGGAGCGGATCATCAGCTCGCCGCAGTACACGCACTCGGCCGCCACGATGTCGTCGATGTCGGCTTTCACCTGCTCCCGGCTCTGCTGCCCCTTCCCCAGGCTGACGCTGTCTGCGTCCTTGGGACGAAGGTGGCTCTTGGAAGGCTGACTGGTGGCTGCCAGCTTCTTCTGAAGGTCTTCAAGTTTTGCCTGCTTATAGGCAGGGAGGTTTGGGAAAACAGCCTGGAGGAGGCAGTCATAGTGAAACATGTGACCACAGAGGAAAAGGTAAAAGGGGCGGTTCAGGAGGGGAAAGTCACAGGCAGCACATTTCTCCTGAGGTTCCACGGAGCCATACTTGTTTCTCATCTCCTGGATGTCCTCTCGGATTCTCTTGGCGCTCTGTGTGGCTTCCTCCATCTCCCTTTTCAGCTCCTCGATGTGTTTGTTGTAGTCCTCCAGGGAGTTGCAGATTGCCTCCTTGAAATGGTCAATAGTGACAAAGTCTGGAAAGAAGGGCAGGACGTCTTCGATCTTCAGCAGGGCACAGCTGGAGAGGCAGGCCATGGCCTTCTTCACGTCCTTCTCTTCCTGGACAACATGGCGAGCAATCTTCAACCACAGCTTCTTCCGCAGCTCCTCATCATCTTCAGGCAGATCTGCACAGGACTTTGCAAGATCAACATCCACCTGCGAGTTGGAAGGACATGGAAACCGAGTTAAGCTTCCCTCCTTGGTTATCCACCGCTCAGCTTAAGAGCCTCCTGTCCATTATGGGCGGCTCCAATAGCTTCTCCTGCCTTCTCATTGCCTAGGGCTGCAGTACTGGCTTCCTCTCCTCTCTACCAGTATTCCTCCCCAAAGATTTGCTTGCTGCCCAAAGAGACCAACAAAGTTCAGCACTACAATTAGGGAAAATCCAGGTTACAGTAACTTTGCTGGCCACACATTTCAGCAAAGACACAGCAATGTCAAGAGAAAAAAACAATCCATCATCTCCCTGAGGGTCAGACTAAGCTGACAAAGGCATGGTCTGATAACTATCACAGCCAGGGATAGGAATTAAGAATCCTGGAAAATGGCTAGACAAGTTCTGCATAAATGCAGATATGTTAAAGGTCTTTTATGTTAGAGACTAAGCTCAGACAGCCAGCACTTGTCCTTGTGTCTCCATACCCCTACCCTCAATTATGGTTTGTCACAGTCAGCTCTCTACTTAAAACAAAGTGCAAAAGCACAGAATTATGTTAAGTGAGGCAGGTCTTTCCTCCCAGACTCAGCAGCACAGCTCCTGTACTGAGGAGTCTGTCCACCTCCTCTCCGTGCTCATCTGTTCAGGATCACAGAATCACAGAGTAGTTCAGGTTGGACCACAGGGACCTCAGAGATCATCTACTCCAACCCCCTGCTATGGGCAGAGATGCCTCTCAACTAGACTCAGCTGCTCAAGGCCACATCCAACCTGGCCCAGGGAGGAGACATCCACAACCTCCCTGGGCAACCTCTTCCAGAGTCTCACCACCCTCATACTGAAGAAAATCTTCCTAAGATCCAGTCTAACCCTGCTCTCCCTCAGCTTCAAACCATTCCCCCTTGTCCTGTTTCTAGGCATCCTCGTGAAAAGTCCCTCTGCAGCCTCCCTGTAGGATCCCTTCAGGTACTGGAAGGGTACCTTGAACAAGGCAGATGCCTTATAAATGACCACACACGGGCATGGACACACACACACACACCTGCAGGGCGAGATCCACGGCCTCCTCGTACAGCTCCATCACCTTGTAGATGTGGACGCAGGCACGGTGGTGGCCGTGCTCCGCGCACAGCCGCAAGGCGTACTTCAGGTCATAGTGGATGCGGTTTGGGTTGGTTCCTGCCTGCTCCAGGTAGGAGAGCAGCGAGTCCGGCCGGCACAGGGCGTAAAGAGACAACAGGTAGTTGTGAATGGCTTGCTGGGTTTCCTCCAGCTGATAGACGCAGAACTCCATATACCTAATGGCTTCGTTGATCTGCTGCGTGCTGGCACTCTGGCTATAGTTGACAAGGGCTGGAATGAGGTTCCTGGCATCCAGTCTAGAGCCCATAGAAATCCAAGCATCAACTACCTTCTTGGGAATATGCTGGATAAGCACTGGAGAGAACTTGTAGAAGAGCTTCTCATCTCTGTGCCGGGACAGCACGTTTAGAGCTTCGTCGTACTCATCGTGCTGGCAATGGTGAGCTACTACACGCTCATAGTCCTGCATGATGACTGCAAAGTAGACCATGTGCTCAGTGTCCCCGTGGCTCGCCAACAGCTCATAGATGGATGCCCTGTTATTAAACAGACACTCCTTGTTCCTGGGGCTACCCAGGAAGGTGCGGAACTTCTCCCGTGTATCCAGGTAGAGAGTTCGCTGTGAGGGATCTCCCTCCAGTATGCCCAGCCAGTTCAGGTACAGCTCCGTTAACCATGTGGTCAGCAAAGTGGTCTGTGTCTTCTCAGAAGGCTTTAGGTTACTTAGCTTCTTAAGCAGAAACTCCATCAGGGCCTCTTCTTGCTTGGCTTCAATGAACTTGAGAGCAATTTCCTCGAAGTAGTTCTGGGTCAGCGCGTAACATTTGGCACTCTCTAGATACCTCTTGTTCTGGAAGCAGTGCTCTGCCTCCTTTGCCAGCACGATATCCAGGCACTCCGGACGGTCTTTACAGTACTCTTTGGCTAAATCAAATTTGTTCATGTTCATATACATCTTCCACACGTCTCTAGACTCCCGCTGGACGTGGTAGCGGAACACTACCTTCTCCGTGTGGATCCAGATCTGCTGGACCGTGGGATCTTTGATCATGCGTGTCAGGAAGCCAAAACTTCTCCAGGAAGAGGTCCTGGAAAACCACCTGCCCGTTCAGGGTGCACACAGCCTTCACCCGGTCGGGCAGCAGCAAGAGGAAGTGGAACTGCGTGAGCACGATGGAGATCGGCTTGTTCACGGTTATGTCGATATCAGAAGGGTAAACCCAGACCCGCTCATCGCTCAGAATGGAATCGGGACGGCTGTAATCCAAGGTACCATACAAGACGCCGTTCCCCATCATCCAGGCAAAGGAGCGCGGGTTGGAGCGCAGCTTTGGGGTGTAAAAGGCGATCTCACTGAAACCCAGGTTGGCTGGGAACTCCCGGAAGCTGGGCAGATGGTCAGCGTGCATGGCAAAAATGGAGCCAAAGCCTTGCTGCTCTGTCCCTTCAGGTATTTTGCCAACAAACTGGAAGAGTCTCTTTCGGGTGGTGGCTATAATAAAAAATTTCCCTTCTATCCCTCGCTCAATCTCCAAGCAGCAGACCGGGGCCAGTCCTGACTCCTCCTCCAGAGTGTAGACCTGTCGGAAGTACTGGTCGGGATTAGTGCTGAAGAGGCTTCCCTCGCTGACAGAGATTTCGGCCTCGAAGATCTGTCCCTGGGCTGTCCCCACCAGAATAGGCCCAGTGTTGGTCTCTGAACCAAGGAATTTGTTCCAGCCCACGCTTTCAATCAGGTGGCCCTTCCAGCGGGAGAGTGCTCGCACCTTCTGAACGCTTCTGTTCAGGTAAAGGCATTCACTGGTGTTCAGAGCAATCAGCAGATGAGAGCCTGCCAGCGGGACAGGGGCATGGGAAGGAGAAGGAGAGAACAAATTAAGCAAGTGCCTAAGCAAGCCAAGTCCCTGAGGTTTCTAATCTTCACACTTGATAAGCTCTGATACCAACATACTTAACCCAAGACTTTCCCAGGCATTCAGAGGAACGTGGGGGATTTCCACACATTCCACACGTTGCAAATTTAAACGCCTCATCCCAGATGCTCCAGCAGGCAGGTACTCCTCCATTTCAATGAGTGCTCTAAGGATAAACAGTTCCCAGAGCTCTCTCCTAGCACTGGCAGATGGTGACAGGTATGAGTATCTCTGCCCACACATTTGGTTTGCTTTTTAAAATCAGCCAAGGCTGCAGCGAGCTGCAGGTGTTTTAGGGTCCACTGTACAAATTCTTACACACACACACACACACACAGAGCACAGGCTGACTGCAAAGGTTCCCTTCTGCTGGTTTGAGCAGCCCTGCTCAGAACAGCCCAGCTGCACACGCTCATTTCAGACAGTTCAGAAGCAGCAACATGCACACAACGAGCCAGGGCTTTTCTTACAGCACAGGGACAAATTAGCAGGCAGGGACCCTAGGCAATGGAGTCCTGCCCACTGAGGGACCACCAGTTCTCTTTCTGCGCTGTAAATAAGAACTCCCTCACCAGTGCTTGTTATGCACATTCGATCGCATCGGCTGCCAGCCACTGTGTGTAAATATACACAGCCCATTGCCTCACCTGTGTGGTCCAAAAACATCTTGTAGACTTTGGCTTCATCTTTGCGTCCCAGCTCCACCTGATTAGGTTCATCTGGCTTCCCAAGATCAATCCTGCAAAGGGAAACCATGAAAGCATGCTTCCAACAGAAGTTCATGTAGGCGTAATTGCTTACTGTTTTCCATACTCAGTTCATGACTTCTTATCCACTTTGGAACTGTAAGCTCTCTGACAACAAGGCAGGGGAAAACAAGCAACAACTTGAAGGCTTCTGGCAACATTACCTGAGAAGGGTGTCTTTCCCAAGGCTCATACAGAGCTGGTTAGAGGAGACCACCAAGCTGTTAATTTTCTCAGGAGGAGAAAAATCAATCCTTTGCTTGTTAAATATCGGCGTTTCCTTCTCCAGCCGTGCATTCACGTACCCTGGTGAAAGAACATAAACACTTAATGCCAAAACAAGACAAAATCCCACAACAATCACCCCACACTACAAAAAAAATCCAGCCCAAAGCCTACAAGGACCACTGTCTGCTCTGAGTTTAACTGAAAAGGGAGCAAGCTCCACAGAGCATGAACACACAGAGCAGCACTCACAGATGCGTACAGCAGGGAAGATAAGCAGCAATGTGCTTTACTGTCTTGCCACAGAACTGCAAACCTGTCACAAGGATTTGAGGGCACACAAAATCAGAGAGGAAGCCATAAAATTGTCACACAAACTGGATGAAGAGCTGAAAATTACAGCAGAATCACAAAATAGTTTGCTTTCCTTGGCTGACACTTTATTAGCTCACGACAGGAAAGAATGACTGCCATTACATAAGACACAGAGAGGGCTCTGGTTTAACAAGCCCATACAAGCTACCCAAGTGACCACTGTGGCTTTAATTGAAAGCTATTTCTCTCTTATTCCACGCTGGTATTGAAGGAGCCACCATAGCTGACATCCACCATTCAAAGCTAAAGCTGTTTTTAAAGCCATGGTGAATTTTTCCTGTATCCACGTAGCAGATTTCATCTTAGAAAGAAGTCTGAGAGATTATTTGCTGCAGGGAACACAGCTGAAATCACAATGATGCTTTCACTATAACCCCATCTTACCAACCAGAACACTCCCAGCTGCAACTTCCCAGTTGTTACTGGAAGGCACACGAACTACTTGTTAGAGCCCAAACAATTACCAGGACCTGGTGCCTGCTGAATCAGTGCTCCAATCTCAGCATAAATTGCTTCTTGAGCCAAAAACAAATGATTGCCTTACTGTTCCATGGCAAATTCCAGGATGGGACCAGATTAACCTAATCCTCAGATCCTTTCATAAACCATGCCTGAAAGCTAAGACATACCTAGTTAAGACTCTGATGGCTGAAGATCGACAAGACATTGCCATCTTACAGGACACATGCTTTGTACTTAAGCCAAACCAAGGAAACCTAAACAAATCTATGAACTGAAAGAGAGAGCAAATTAGCTCCTGTGACTTATTAAGTATTCAGCTAGTCAGTTTAGTCCCAGTCAGCTTGGGAAATGTGGCATCCACAGGAAGCCACGTTGAGGGACTGTTTAGGAAGGAAATCTAAGTCGGAACAGAAGAGAATGGAAAGGCAAGGTCTGACTGGAGGCAAGTGACATGCTTCTGGAGAAGTATGTTAAAAGAACTAACTAAATAAATACAATTTAGAAATCCCCTGCTTTAAAAACCTCATGATCTTGAGTACAGACAGACAAAGCACCAAATGAAGTTGGTGAGGGGTTTGGAACACAAACCCTACGAGGAAAGGCTGAGGGAGCTGGGGTTGCTTAGCCTGGAGGAGACTCAGGGGTGACCTTCTTGCTTTCTACAACTACCTGAAGGGAGGTTGTAGCCAGGCAGAGGTTGGTCTCTTCTCCCAGGCAGCCAGCACCAGAACAAGAGGACACAGTCTCAGGCTGCGCCAGGGCAGGTTTAGGCTGGATGTTAGGAAGAAGTTCTATACAGAGAGAGTGATTGCCCATTGGAATCGGCTACCCGTGGAGGTGGTGGAGTCACCTACATTGGAGGTGTTCAGGAGGAAACTTGATGGGGTACTTGGCTGCATGGTTTAGTTGTTTGGGTGGGTTGGATTGGTTGATGGGTTGGACACAATGATCTTGAAGGTCTCTTTCAACCTGGTGTATTGTATTGTATGCAGCTCAAACTCCTCCCTTTGGCTATGACAAAGGCAAAAGCCCAGCCACTGGCAAGTGGTCAAGAAGCTTTTAAGTGAGGTGAACCTGTGACATCATGTGGCAGCACAGAGAAGCAGCATGGCAGATTTAGTTTTTACTGAAGATAGGCAAACCTCTGCAACCAAACACATGACACTTGCAGAGGCCATGGCATTCTCTTCCTAAACATGGAGAGCCCTCATGTGCTCTTCCTATGAGGGAGAAAACTACAGAAGAGCTCAGATACTCCAGTGAGCTGCAAAACAAGGAGGCATTTGTGTAAACCCAAAACCAAGTGATGATGCTCACTAGCAAAGTGCTGGAACATCTTACCACAAAGTTTCATCCATATCTGTCCCACGGGACAAGTTTTCCCAGCAACTGAACTCCCCATATGCAAGAAGTGTTACATAGCCCTCTGACAAAGAAAACAGCAGGCAACCTCAGTCGGACCACACCACCTCAAGCTAGGAAGCAAGACAAATTGATACACTGCAAGGGCAACCCATCCGCTTCACTCCACAGGCAAGTGAAGGAGTTCTAAAGCAAATGGATCCATGCAACAGTTAGCCTGGACAGGAAGATTAAAACTAAAAGAGATAAAGAAAGTTAAGGCCATTCATGGTCAAAGTAGCTAACTAGGAGTGTATAAACATAAAAGAAAAAGAAACCTGAGATTGTATCTCAGAGAGGAAGAAGACTGTTTCCATCCTAAAGAGCATAGGCCCTGCACTCTCTGGACCACTCCAAGGCATGCTCAATAGCTACAACCCCTCCCAGATTATCCTGAAAAACTAATTTCAGCCCTCTTGCTGCTGAAAAAGCCACTGTGGTAGTGGGAAGCAGCCTGCTAACACTACAAATCCTTTAACTGCCTATTGCACCAGTGCCTTCTCCATGCCTCTGCCTCACCGCCAGATCTGCTAGAGGAACTTTAAAGGATTCTTGCTTTAGAGGAAAGACGCACATGCTGGAACAGACAAAGCAACCACCGTCTGAGCAGGCAGCCTTTGGCTGGGCACATTTTCTCACACACTGATCCACACCTTAAACATTATCCATTTATGCAAATGTGTGTCCCTTAATTGCCAGATAAGCAAAACAGGTGTTCTTCGTTTGAGATTAGGCAGCTGCAAGGCCGTGGTTTAAATGCACTGGTCCGGATTGTGGTTCAAAACACGCAGACAAAGCTGCCAAGCTGCAGGTCCACATGGTGTCTCAGCTAACCAATAAACACAAATACACATTTATAGGCAGAGGAAGGATTACTCTGGTGGGAACAACCCCCATACCACATTCACTCAGGCTACCTTGATTTTTTTTCAGGTTGCCACCAGGCAAAACAAGGTTGACCGAGACAGCAAGGATACCCAAACACAGGGAAGAAAGGGAGCAGCTGACCCCTATACACAGGGAGGGGCTCAGAGTTGGGGTGGGCTGCTTCGTGTTGGGGTTGTTTCTTTCTTTCTTTCTTTTAATTCAGTCACAATTCAAAGCCAGTGGATTGGATTCCAGCATTCTGGGCTCTTTAAGGCTGTATCTATTATAACTGTAGGATCATATTCACTAACATGAGGATTTTAGTTAGCACCCATCCCAGAAGGATGAACTTTTAAACTCGCAGTTCTCTGTACAAAGGAGATGCCTATTTTATAACACACACTCCTTTCAAGCACTTCCCTCTTTCACCCTGACCCCAACGTATCATAGTATCAGTCAGCGTTGGCAGGGACCACAAGGATCAGCTAGTTCCAAACCCCCTGCCATGGGCAGGGACACCTCACACTACATCAGGCTGGCCAGAGCCTCATCCAGCCTGGGCTTAAACACCTCCAGGGACGGGGCCCCAACCAGCTCCCTGAATATCCCATTCCAGGGCTTCACCACTCTCATGTGAAGAACTTCCTCCTCACATCCAGCCTGAATCTCCCCACCTCCAGCCTCATTCCATTCCCCCTAGTCCTATCACTACCTGAGATCCTGAGAAGTCCCTCCCCAGCCTTCTTGTAGGCCCCCTCCAGATACTGGAAGGCCACAATGAGGTCTCCTCGGAGCCTTCTCTTCTCCAGACTGAACAGCCCCAACTCCTTCAGTCTGTCCTCATAGGAGAGGTGCTCCAGCCCTCTGCTCATCCTCGTGGCCCTTCTCTGGACACCTTCCAGCACCTCCATATCCCTCTTGTAATAGGGGCTCCAGAACTGGAGGCAGTACTCCAGGTGGGGTCTCACCAGAGCTGAGAATCACCTCCCTTGACCTGCTGGTCACACTTCTCTTGATGCAGCCCAGGATCTGATTGGCTTTCCGGGCTGCAAGTGCACATGTCCCTCCCTCTGTTCAGGTGAGATTCTACTGCAGCATTTCCCAACCTGACTTCTGGGCAAATCTGCTTTTAACCTGCCCCAAAATCTCAGCTCATCAGTATCAGCCGAGTCTAGTGGGCCAAAGTAGGTCTTTTCACGCTGAACTGCAGTGCTTAAAGTTTACAACGCAGCAGTACTCTAGGTTGGCCACAAAGACACTGCTTGGGTTTCTACAACTTTCACAAACACTACCTGAAATTCAGCAAGGAACAACTAACTGCCACAGAGGAAATTCCAAACAAACCTTAAGGGCTGCTTTCAGGATGTTAACAATTTATTTCCATCTTTTTCCAAAATCAATTTGCTTAGACTTCAGGTTGCCCACAGCTTCTACCAGCCCCCATCTTGTTCAAAATCACCAATGTGCTCTGATATAAGAGTAATTCAAGTCTCCATTAGGCTGTGCCTTTGCCATTGAGCAGTTCCCCAAACTTCCTTTGCCAGCAAACTGGCAGATTTCTCAACTCTCAGACAGTCATGACTGGAGACAGTGTTGCAGCCACCAAGAAGAAAAGCTGAGCCCTTCAGAATTTATTTTCAATAACATGGCTTTTCCCAGCAGCCATTCAGGACACTCATTCTTCATCCACCATTGCCCAACAAAATAATTGTGCATGTTAAAACACAGGAAACATACCAACTTCAGTACCTTGACTAAGAGTAATTCTGTGTTTATTCTCAAAAACAAACTTAAGTGTCATAGTAGTATCATAGTATCAGTCAGGGCTGGAAGGGACCACAAGGATCAGCTAGTTCCAATCCCCCTGCCATGGGCAGGGACACCCCACACTACATCAGGCTGGCCAGAGCCTCATCCAGCCTGGGCTTAAACACCTCCAGGGATGGGGCCTCAACCACCTCCCTGGATAACCCATTCCAGGGCTTCACCACTCTCATGGGGAAGAACTTCCTCCTCACATCCAGCCTGAATCTCCCCACCTCCAGCTTCATTCCATTCCCCCTAGTCCTATCACTACCTGATGTCCTGAGAAGTCCCTCCCCAGCCTTCTTGTAGGGCCCCTTCAGATACTGGAAGGCCACAATGAGGTCACCTCGGAGCCTTCTCTTCTCCAGACTGAACAGCCCCAACTCCTTCAGTCTGTCCTCACAGGAGAGGTGCTCCAGCCCTCTGATCATCCTCATGGCCCTTCTCTGGACACCTTCCAGCACATCCATATCCCTCTTGTAATAGGGGCTCCAGACCCCACTACTCCAGGTGGGGTCTCACCAGGGCTGAGTAGAGGGGAGAATCACCTCCTTGACCTGCTGGTCACACTTCTCTTGATGCTGCCCAGGATCTGATTGGCTTTCTGGGCTGCAAGTGTAAAGTGTGACAGAATTCATTAATTCTTACAACATGTATAAACCTCAACACCTGGCTTCCCCAAAGGTTAAAAGGGGGCAGCATTACACATAGAAAAACAAGCTTGAAAGAATGTCCCCATGCACTTCCAAACTTGTAACTAAAATGCCAGCTCTGCAGAGCAGCTGGTACTGCTGTGACAGTACCAGGTAGAACAGAATCCTCTCATAACCCTGCCACGCTCAAGAAACCTTGTGGGGTGGCATCTAACAGGGAACAGTTATTGAACTGAATGTTTAATTTATTGTGGAATATACCTGCCATGTGTTTGCTTTCCCTCACATGAATGAAGCTGTTGCTTTCCATTGATTCTACACTTCCCTGGATAGTACAACAAAGGTTCAAAGGCCTTTGCAGGCAAGTATATTTAATAGCAACACAGGTTGCTTTCTTGGTAACCTTCTTCAGCGCTAACCTTGCCATCATGTAGCCAACCTACAGGAACCACTCTAAGAACTGAAGTCTTTGGTGAACTGTCCCTGGGTTAGGAAACCAACCCCATGGAGGTACAGCTGTGCCACACACAGCCTGGAAGGATACTCTAACAGTTGGGTTCCTTAGAGAAGGGAAGGGGAGCAAAATAAAGGAAGCAAGCTGCTGAGATGTTCTCAGACAACTGCCCCAGCTCTGAATTGAATAGTACTGAGGTGTGGGTGTAATTTGTGACTACACAGGCACGCCACTTCACGTACACATGTTTCCACCACACGCCACTTCATGGCACTGGGGCTATGGCCTTATGAAGCCCTCCACAGACAGCCAGCACCTAAGCTTTGCTAAGGCAACCTGCATCCCCTCTGAGCTTCACAGGAACCCCTGTGTCAAAACATTTCACACAGCAAATGGAGAAACAAACTGCAGCTGAATGTTATGCCACGTACCCAGTGATACACCTTTTCCTGGAAGCACTCCCCACAGCCTGACGTACCCTGCTTCCCACACCACCCCAAGCTAAGAGGCTGCCATCACAGAACCACGGGTTGGAAGCGACCCAAAGAGATCATCAAGTCCAACCCCCCTGCCAGAGCCATACAATCTAGCTCAGGTCACAGAGGAACACATACAGACAGGCCTTGAAAGTCTACAGAGAAGGAGTCTCCACAACCTCGCTGGGGAGCCTGTTCCAGGGCTCTATGACTCTCACAGTAAAGAAGTTCCCCCTTGTGTTGAGGTGGAACCTCCTGTGCTGCAGCTTACATCCATTGCTCCTTGTCCTATCACAGGGAGCAAGTGAGCAGCGCCTGACCCCTCCCTCCTGACACCCAGCCTCCAGATATTTATAAACCATCTTGCCTCCCGCCCTCTGAGCAGGAAAAACGCCAGCGGGACTCCCCATACACCAGAGGCCCCGCCAAGAAGCTAAAGGTGCTAGCAGGCCACCAGACAGGCAGACACCGAGCCTAGCCCTCCCCTGTGAGAGCTAAAAAGTGCTGTAACCGCAGCGCCGCGCTGCCCCCGGGGGCCGAGCCAGGCCGCGCAGAAGGGTGCGTGGCGCGCACCTACCAGAGTGTGGGATGCCCACGCTGGCGCGGCTCTGCTGCACGGAGGCGGAGCGGTAGAGGGAATCCTCGTACTCGTCCAGGATGGAGGCCATGGCCGCTACGGTCCGCGGCGCCGCAGGCCCGCGCCGGCCGCTTCCGGCAGCGCTCAGCTGACCCGCCTCACGTGGCCGCCCGGCGCAGCACTGCGCCTGCGCTGCGCCCCGCCCGCGGGAAGCGGCTGCCGGCCGCGGCGCGGAGCCTCCTGTCCGTAGGAATACCCTGGAAAGGGCTAATCAGGAGCAGTGTGGCCAGCAGGAGCAGGGAGGTCATTCTACCCCTGCACACTGCACTGGTTAGGCCACACCTTGAGTCCTGTGTCCAGTTCTGGGCCGCTCAGTTTAGGAAGGATGTTGACTTGCTGGAATGTGTCCAGAGAAGGGCAACAAGGTTGGTGAGGGGCTTGGAACACAAGCCCTATGAGGAGAGGCTGAGGAAGCTGGGGTTGCTTAGCCTGGAGAGGAGGGGGCTCAGGGGAGACCTTCTTGCTCTCTACAACTACCTGCATGGAGGCTGTGGACAGGCAGAGATTGGTCTCTTCTCCCAGGCAACCAGCACCAGAACAAGAGGACACAGTCTCAAACTGTGCCAGGGCAGGTTCAGACTGGATGTTAGGAAGAAATTCTTCATAGAGAGAGTGATTACCTATTGGAATGGGCTGCCTGGGGAGGTGGTGGAGTCACCATCATTGGAGGTGTTTAGGAGGAGACTTGATGGGGTGCTTGGTGCCATGGTTTAGTTGATTAGGTGGTGTTGGATAATAGGTTGGATGTGATGATCTTGAAGGTCTCTTCCAACCTGGTCTATTCCTATTCTATTCTATTCTATTCTATTCTATTCTATTCTATTCTATTCCATTCCATTCCATTCCATTCCATTCCATTCCATTCCATTCCATTCCATTCCATTCCATTCCATTCCATGCTCTGGGCTGTGTGCAGACACATCAAGGCTTGTAGGTCTAGCGTATATGTGTGCCCCTCGCATCCCTGCCATCCTGTTTGCAGCCGTATGCATGATGAATCTGGAGGTGTTTAGGAAGAGGCTGGATGAGGCACTTAGTCCCATGGCCTAGTTGATTGGATAGGGTTGGGTGAAGGGTTTGACGTGATGATCTTGGAGGTTTCTTCCAACCTGGCTGATTCTGTGCCCCATGAGCATATCATCATGCTGTCCTGGTGTTGGAAAAGATTTACAGATTTTAATTAGCTTGGGTAGCTTGTGCCAACTCAGCAATTGAACCACACCCTTATTGAATCACAGAATTTCAGAGGCTGGAAGGGACCTCGAAAGATCATCCAGTCCAACTCCCCAGCCAGAGCAGGATCACCTATACCAGATCACCCAGGAATGTGTCCAGGCAAGTTTTTAATATCTCCAGAGAGGGAGACTCCACAACCTCCCTGGGCAGCCTGTTCCAGTGCTCCATCACCCTCACAGTGAAAACATTTTTCCTCGTATTTATGTGAAGCTTCCTATGCCTCAGCTTCCACCCATTGCCCCTTGTCATTGGGCACCACTGAGCAGAGCCTGGCTCCAACCTCTCAGGACTCACCCTTTTATTCATAAACATTGATGAGGTCACCTCTCAGTCTCCTCTAAGCTAAAGACTCCCAGCTCCCTCAGTCTCTCCTTGTACAGAAGATATTCCACTCCCTTAATCATCCTCATGGCTCTGCCCTGGACTCTTTCAAGTTTAGAGTAGAGTAGAGTAGAGTAGAATAGATAGAATAGAATAGAATAGAATAGAATAGAATAGAATAGAATAGAATAGAATAGAATAGAATAGAATAGAATAGAATAGAATAGAATTAACCAGCTTGGAAAATACCGTTGAGATCATTGAGTCCAACCTGTCATCCAACACGATCTAATCAACTAAACCATGGCACCAAGCACCCCATCAAGTCTCCTCCTGAACATCTCCAATGATGGTGACTCCACCACCTCCCCAGTCAGCACATTCCAATGGGCAATCACTCTCTGTATAGAGCTTCTTCCTAACATCCAGTCTGAACCTCCCCTGGCGCAGCTTAAGACTGTGTCCTCTTGTTCTGGTGCTGGCTGCCTGGGAGAAGAGACCAACCTCCACCTGTCCACAACCTCCCATCAGGTAGCTGTAGAGAGCAATAAGGTCTCCCCTGAGTCTCCTTCAGGCTAAGCAACCCCAGCTCCCTCAGCCTCTCTTCATAGGGCTTGTGTTGCAAACCCCTCACCAACCTTGTTGCCCAAGGTATTGACATAAAGTGTACTGTACCCTGTACTCAGCACTGGTTAGGCTACACCTGGAGTACTGTGTCGAGTTCTGGGCCCCTCAATTTAAGAAGGACATTGAGACTCTTGAACGTGTCCAGAGAAGGGCAATGAGGCTGGGGAGGGGCCTTGAGCACAAGCCCTATGGGGAGAGGCTGAGGGAGATGGGATTGTTTAACCTGGAGAAGAGGAGGCTCAGAGGAGACCTTATTGCTGTCTACAATTACCTGAGGGGAGGTTGTAGCCAGGAGGGGGTTGGTCTCTTCTCCCAGGCAACCAGCACCAGAACAAGAGGACACAGTCTCAAGCTGCGCCAGGGGAAGTTTAGGCTGGAGGTGAGGAGAAAGTTCTTCCCAGAGAGAGTTGTTAGCCATTGGAATGTGCTGCCCAGAGAGGTCATGGAGTCACCATCTCTGGAGGTGTTCAAAAAGGGGATTGGACGTGGCACTTGAAGCCATGGTTTAGTTGTCATGAGGTCTTGGGTGATAGGTTAGACTTGATGATCTTTGAGGTCTTTTCCAAACATATTGATTCTATGATAGATTCTTGAACGTGTTCAAAGAAGGGCAACAAAACTGGGGAGGGGTTTGGAGCACAGCCCTATGAGGAGAGGCTGAGGGAGCTGGGGTTGCTTAGCCTGCAGAGGAGGAGGCTCAGGGGAGACCTTATTGCTCTCCACAACTACCTGAAAGGAGGTTGTAGCCAGGTGGGGGTTGGTCTCTTCTCCCAGGCAACCAGCACCAGAACAAGAGGACGCAGTCTCAAGCTGCACCAGGGGAGGTTTAGGCTGGATGTTAGGAAGAAATTATTCACAGAAAGAGAGATTGGCCATTGGAATGTGCTGCCCAGGGAGGTGGTGGAGTCACCATCCCTGGAGGTGTTCAGGAAGAGACTGGATGGAGTGCTTGGTGCCATGGTTTAGTTGATTAGGTGGTGTTGGGTGATAAGTTGGACTCAATGATCTCAAAGGTCTTTTCCAAGCTGGTTAATTCTATTCTCTTCTTTTCTATTCTATTCTAGTCTAGTTTAAACTAGTAGAAATTATAACAATGGCATTAACATAAAGACTAATCTCTTATAACAATTTTCATTTCCTAGATTAAAATACTAGCAATGTACATGTATATACTATATGCATAGAATCATAGAATCATAGAACCAATAAGGTTGGAAAAGACCTCAAGGATCATCAAGTCCAACCTGTCCCCCAACACCTCATGACTACTAAACCATGGCACCAAGTGCCATGTCCAATCCCCTCTTGAACACCTCCAGCTATGGTGACTCCACCACCTCCCTGGGCAGCACATTCCAATGGCTAACAACTCTCTCTGGGAAGAACTTTCTCATCCCCTCCAGCCTAAACTTCCCCTGGCACAGTTTGAGACTGTGTCCTCTGTATACTAAATCCTATGTGTATACTATATGTATACTATATACTATATGTATACTATATATTGTCTATAGAATCATTGAATTATTCCAGTTGGAAAAGATCTCTAAGATCATCGAGTCCAACCACTGACCTAACACCACCATGGCTATTAAACTATGTCCTTAAGTGCCATATCTACACTTTTTTTGGACAGCCTTTCAGGAAAGAACAAATAAATGTTGTTCCACAGGGTATATGACAGTTTACAACACAGAGGGATAGAATAGAATAGAATAGAATAGAATAGAATAGAATAGAATAGAATAGAATAGAATAGAATAGAATAGAATAGAATAGACCGGGTTGGAAGAGACCTTCAAGATCATCGTGTCCAACCTATCCACCAATCCAACCCACCTAAACAACTAAACCATGGCACCAAGCACCCCATCAAGTCTCCTCCTGAACACCCCCAATGATGGTGATCCATTACAAGACAGAGGAGGTCTTTCCAAACTCAGCTTGCACCCCAGGTGGCAGTGAGGGACCACCTGTAGCAGTGGCATGTAGTGGCACAATGCTGCACCTTTTTCTCTGCCATTTTACTGGACAATTCACCCCCATAAACTAGGGCTCCAGTTTGTGTCTCAGCCTGAGGCCTTCTCCCCAGCACTGAGCCAGATATGCAGGTCCCATGCTAGCTGGATCCTGGAAGTTCCCACAGCACTCCCCCATTGGGGTCACCTCTACCTGTTTTGCTGAAAACATAAGGTGGCTCTTCCTGACTCAGCACACCTGCAAGCGCTGGCAAGAACCGAGCCCCAGCCCCAGCCACTGCTGTTTACCCTCTTTATGTGGCAGCTGTGAGCCAAAACATCAAAACCACATTCCTTTGCTCTCCAATCATCCTGATCATCATAAACAGCAGCAGTTCTCTTTCAGCTTCTCCAACAGCACACACAAATTACTTCAGGTTTAGGGTAAAGAGATAGGAAGGGACTTCTTGGACTACCAGATCCATTCTCCCACTCTTGTAGATACCACATCATATAGGCCTTTCTGTATTCCTATCAAGCTCTGCCTGGAAGCGTGGGTATTTCCCCCCCCACCGAGTGCTCCAGCTCATACCTGTTCCAAATGCTGATTATTCTCATGATTCCAAGCTTCAATTTCCAGTCTAACGTGAGCTGTGGCTAGTCTGAATCCTTTTGTTCTTGTTCAAACGCTGTCCTTCAGAGCACAGGGCATTTTGGAGTGTTATTTTCGTCTGCTAAACTCATCACCAATCATTCAGCTTTACCAAATCAAGAAGGTCATGCTTTTCCCCTCTTGAAAAGAAGAGGAGGCAATTGGTTGCCTGGAGCATCTGAGTAGCTCTCTGCATTGGTTGCAGCTTGAGTTCATGGTTATGCAACAGGGGTGAGCATAGTTTGACCCCTCATTTCAGGTGAGGTCTCCCTTGTTGCCTTCAAGAGCAATGTTTATACTTCCTCTCTTTATAGTCATATTTTTATCGCTAGAAGACCGAAGTGTTGTTTGGTAAGGGGGAAATAAACTGTCTCAAAATATATTGCCCAGGGAGGTGGTGGAAACCTCATCCCTGGAGGCTTTTAAGGCCAGGCTGGATATGCCTCTGAGCAGCCTGATGTAGTGTGAGGTTTAAGTTAAGGAGTTAAGTTTAAGAAGGTCATTGAGACGCTTGAGTATGTCCAGAGAAGGGCAGTGAGGCTGGTGAGAGGCCTTGAGCACAAGCCCTATGAGGAGAGGCTGAGGGAGCTGGGGTTGTTCAGCCTGGAGAAGGGGAGGCTCAGGGGAGACCTCATTGCTCTCTACAACTACCTGAAGGGAGGCTGTAGCCAGGTGGGGGTTGGTCTCTTCTCCCAGGCAACCAGCATCAGAACAAGAGGACACAGTCTCAAGCTGTGCATGGGGAAGTTTAGGCTGGAAGTGAGGAGAAAGTTCTTCCCAGAGAGAGTTGTTAGCCATTGGAATGTGCTGCCCAGGGAGGTGGTGGAGTCACCGTCCCTGGAGGTGTTCAGGAGGGGATTGGACGTGGCACTTGGTGCCATGGTCTAGTCATGAGGTCTTGGGTGACAGGTTGGACTTGATGATCTTTGAGGTCTCTTCCAACCTTGGTAATACTGTGATACCGTGTGTCCCTGCCCATGGCAGGGGGGGGTTGAAACTCGATGATCCTTGAGGTCCCTTCCAACCTCAACAATTCTATGACTCTATGTCTGGAAATTAATTTCAGAATCAGTTTTAGAGATTAGCTTTAGGAAACTCACTTGAAATTTGTGCCCAGATTTCTCGCTGTCCAGCTCTGTGGGGGGTTTCTGTTCAAAGCCAGAAATCAGGACGTATCATGAGGATTGCAGGCACCATTGCCAGCTAGGTCTGATGCCTCCTGAGAAACCTGTGTCTGATTTCAGTGTGATTGCACTGGAAGCCAGATTCTCACCTTATTTGGAAACGAAACATCAGCCTGCAGCTAATGCGGGCCCACAAGCCTGCTCTGTCCATCTTCACTGCCATCTGCTGTCACTATTTAATTTGCAAGCATGTGCAATAATTATAGCCCTGTGTTCACAGGCTTGATGCCCTGAAAAGAAGGGGAGAGCAAGGGTTGCAGGCAAAAGAATGATCAGCTCTTTGAATCACCAGGAGCGTGTGGAGATTTGGATGATTGCATTTTGTGTGTAGTGGTGGTGGTGGTCTAAGTCTGTAAAAAAGGAGAGAATTAGTGATTGTGGTGATATGTTTGGATTGGAAGCTTAAAGCCTGGTCTTGGATTGTGTATGGCTGTGGTCACATTTACAGTAATTTTTGGCTTAAACATCATTTTCTCCAAGCTATGGACAGAGCTATCAACATCTAGATGCTGTATGACGTGCTGAGCAATTCAGCTGCCTTGAGGAACAGATTATAGATAATGGCATTAATGAACCCATACCGTGTCCAAGGTGCAGATTCCCAGCAGATTAAGCCTGTCTAAATCTGGGCTTCCACAACAGCGTCTCTGTCATTCCAGCTGCCCTGTCCAGCCCACACTTTGTGCCAGTATTGGCCTGTGTATGACTGCAGGGTGAGACAGCTTATTGCCCTGAAGCAGATGACCCTGTGAGCCACCACTTAATCACAAGTGCTGGTGCAGAAGACAGGGCAGGAAGACATGGCTGTGGGAAGAGGTAAGGGCAGAACTAAGGCAGGTCAAGTTTAAGTTACTTGAACTGTCCCTGAGGTAACCTAGTGAGACAGTTAACGATTTGAGTCAAACCCTGGGCTTCCTCACAGATTTCCACTACAGACATGGTACTGATCATCACTCCACCTCACTGTATACAGAAGGAATATTCTTATGTTGATCTTCACCACGATCAACACGAAGAGGACACTGCATTCATAAAAGCTCTGGGCAGGTAGCTGTATTTCCCCAAGTGCAACACCCTCTGTAACACCCCAGCAGAGATGGAACGTACAGACATCTCTGTACCTGTTTGGAGGAGAGCGCTGTAGACACCCGTGTCCCCCACCCAACCAAGAGACCTTCTGCCAAGAGTGACACTTCCCCAGTGACAGGCAGTGCCTTTGAGCGACCACCTGAAGTTTTATGTACAGATTTCCTACAGTAAAAGAAGGTCCCGTGGCTATGTACCCACGGGTATCACTGTTACCCATGAGAACCTAAACTGGAACCTACATGGGAAGCCATACAACAATTACCATTTACACTGGAGGAGATCAAAGCTCAAAATGAGTTTACCAGAGCCCACCCCGAATCATTAACCAACCTCCCAAGCTCACCAAACTCATTGTGAGAAGCAGACTTCCTGCAGACCAGCAAATGCTGGGTGGGACTGTATTATGCCAGAGCAGCAATCACAGACCTGCTTACCACAGCTCCTCTGACAACCTTAAGAAGTTTTCCCACAAAGTGAGCTATCAAGAGCCTGCTTCCCTTCAATAAGCGCACAGCGTGCCCTCGCTGAAACTATCAGACCTAGAATGAGCGCACAAGAACCAGAGAGAAAGGACAGGAAGATGCTCTTACAGCGAGAGGACCTTTTTCCCATCACCTGTGGCTAATCCCTCACTTCAAATCCTCAGGAAAGATCTATAAAAGATAAGCTTGAGAACTGGAACTGGTAAACTGGCGGAGGCAGTGGTCTTGCAGCATTTTATGGTTTCCCTGGCGATCCTTTTTCAGCCCATCCCCTCACTGTTCGCTGTTAACTGCCTGCCTTTCACATGGAGGATATGAACCTTATCACCTTCCTCTTGCTAATTCCCTCACACTTCCAGTTAAGCGTTAACACCTCTTTTCGAGTAAAGTGTCTATCTGATTAGCATGACGCAATTAACCCAGAGCATCGCCTCCCAGCCTATCCTTACTTTGCAGCTCCTGTTTCACATTCAAAGAAAGGGGTTTGCGTGCCTTAAACCTTGCCCACTTTCTCACACGCGTCAGCTGATTTATTATAAGATGTGCTTTCCTCCAGCAGATGGCAACGTGCTTCTGAAGTGGTTATAGACCATCTGAGAGGTAGGACTCGCTCCGGCGCGAGTCTGACAGGAGGTGAATCTGGCTTTGAGAAAAGAGCCGGGTACGATAGAGGTGCTTATCTTGCCTTGGAACTTCAAAGAAAAGTTCAATTCTCCCCCCCCGCCCGACACAAACCACAGCTAACTCAGTCGGAGAAGCAAAATGGGAAAGGGCTGTATTTGCAAGCAGAAAGAAATGCAATGAATATATACACAATATAGTCAGTATTTACGGTATATACAAAAATATACAGGAAAGAACGTAACACAGAAAAACTCCCCCCACCCCCCGATAGAGGAGGTTTCCCACCCAAACCCCTTCCCCCCAAACCCCTTTTCCCCCCAAACCCCTTTTCCCCCCAAAACCCCTTTTCCCCCTTCCTCCTTTTTTTCCCGAAAAGGGTTAGAGAGAAAAGTAATTAGTAAGGGAAATTTTGTTAGTTTGAAGGCGTTGTTAAGGGAAGAAAAAGTTCGATATTGTTTTCACTCTTCCCCTCTGCACGTAGCCAGAGGGACAGTGAACAGCTGAACCAGACCACCTCTGTCCATTCTCCCGTGGCATTGCTTTTATTTCCAAGGAGCACCAAAGCAGTACAGAGGCCAGGGTAGCTGGAGCTGTGTTCTCCCATTGTATCTCTCCTTTCCCCCACCCCAATCTTCCTAAAAGGTGTTTCAAAAGCACCTGTCTCCAGTGCTCGCCAGAAATATCCATTAGCTGCTGGAGATCATAAAGTGGTTTTATTGCTGTGCGGGCTGAGAAACTGCAGAGCTCCTATCAATCAAGAGCAAATGCTAGGATCTTTCTTCCTTTGATTTCAGCTGTAGTAATTTTTTCCACGGAGCTGTGCGTTGGGGCTATTTCTGCAGCCCTGCACGGCTGGTAGAAAAAAGATAACAAAGAAGCATTTGACATCACTTCCTACAGGCTGCAGTGTGACTAGACTAGGCACACCGCAAGGGAAAATCAGACTCAGGCTCTTGTCTTCACCCTTTTGTCTGTCAGTTCTTTAAAGCGGTAATTACCCTTGATTTTTCCCAGGGAGGATGCACACTCAGGTGCATGACAAAACGCTGGGTGACTCAAACCCGGTTGTCTCATTGCGATTATGAAGGCACTGGCCGGGAATCTCGCCTTCTTCGAGTGTAGCTCTTGGCATCACAGGATCTGGTTTGCTCTGGCACCTGCACCCCAGTTTAGCCCCACTCTCAGTCTAGATCCCCACCCACCTGCCCCTGTGCGTGACGACATTGTAGCCTGTTCTCATCATCCCCTCGTTTCTCCTTCTTCCATGTCTCCTCACACGTAGCACTGTGAAAGGATGCAGGAATGTGATCCAAGGGCATCGTTTGTGAAGGGAGTGTACGGGCACAGGCAGCCCACTTGTACAAACGCAGGTGAAGCTGAGGCTGGGTTTGCTCAGGGCCGTGTTAAGAGCAGCTGATAATTTGTTCTCTCTGCCTTGATAAGAAGGGAGCCCTGCTATTTTTAAAACCGAGGTCTGCCAGCTCCCACAACTTGCAATGTTTCTCTGAAGCAATGTGAGTAGTCTGAAAAGCTTTGCTAAAGATTACAACGGTGGGCCCCACCCTGTGACTTTCAGGCAAATTGGTCTGTGGCCACACATAATTATGAAGTTCCAAATGAGATCAGCCAAAAGGGTAACAAAATGATGCTGTCAGAGATTCTGTGTTGCTCAGGAGGCGGTGGAAGCCAGGACCACGAGCTGCAAAACATCCCAGCATCACAATCTCCCAATATTGTAACACTGCAGTTCAGAGGGGAAATTATGTGGAGTGGTTTGAGATGATCCATAGCTTTGCCCCCAGCACAAGAGGCAAGCCCCAGTTCCTTCATTATCTAAATTGGCTCACTTGCTGGGTTTTAACTTAGTCCTTAGAGTTCTTCTGCTGTAATTCTACAAATGCATATGGTTGGTCGGTGCTGGCGCTCGCACAACTGCCTAAATACATGCATTGATTTCCACTGTGAATCGCTGTGTGCTCTAATGGATCAGCTTCCCTCTTTTAGTCACAGTATCAGAGTATCACCAAGGTTGGAAGAGACCTCAAAGATCATCAAGTCCAACCTATCACCACAGACCTCATGTCTAGACCATGGCACCAAGTGCCATATCCAATCCCCTCTTGAACCCCTCCAGGGACGGTGACTCCACCACCTGCCTGGGCAGCACATTCCAATGGCGAACGACTCCCTCAGTGAAGAACTTTCTCCTCATCTCCAGCCTAAACTTCCCCTGGTGCAGCTTGAGACTGTGTCCTCTTGTTCTGGTGCTGGTTGCCTGGGAGAAGAGACCAACTCCCTCCTGGCTACAACCCCCCTTCAGGTAGCTGTAGAGAGCAATGAGGTCTCCCCTGAGCCTCCTCTTCTCCAGGCTGAACAACCCCAGCTCTCTCAGCCTCTCCTCACAGGGCTGTGCTCAAGGCCTCTCACCAGCCTCATTGCCCTTCTCTGGACACATTCAAGTGTCTCAATGTCCTTCTTAAACTGAGGGCCCAGAACTGGACACAGTACTCAAGGTGTGGCTTAACCAGTGCAGAGTACAGGGCAGAATGACTTCCCTGCTCTTGTTGGCCACACTGTTCCTAATGCTGGCCAGGATGCCCTTGGTCTTCTTGGGCACCTGGGCACACTGCTGGCTCATGTTTAGGCAGCTGTCAATGATAGCACAGCCCAGCTGAGTAACAGCTGAACACTAGGAGTCCCTGAGATCTATATTTGGTCTTCTGCACAGAATTCTCAGTGAATGGGAATTCACATCATGAGGAATAATGTCATAATTGGTCCTAATTATAATTTCTGGGAGAGAGGCCAAACCTGGCCTTGCAAACTGGTATTTCCCACTCAGGAAGAGACCTGGTCTTGGCCAAGGAACACGTCAAGGAGGCAGTGCAGGATGGGGCTCTCTGGCCATCCCTGCTACTGACAGATGCAGAGCCTGTCCCCACGGCTCTCAATTCAGCAGCTCTGGGAATGGGACAGACTTTCACTGCAAAAAAAAAAAAAAAAGCCCCCAAAACTCTTGCAAAAACCTCCCAAATCTTGCAAAACTAAACTGTCTGACTCCTCACTGTGTTGTGAAACTAAACCTGTGTCTTCTCTTAGCTGTTAGGAGCAAGGCAAGGCCTGAGAAGGGAAGCCGTGGGAACTGCCCTATTTGTTTGCTTAATCTCTTAGTTTAAATATAGATTAAAAATCACTTAAGCTCATCCACAAGTTAAGTGAGTGTGTCAACCAAAGGCTGCAAGAAACTGCAAGGGGAAAAAAATAGAGAACTTAGTCACAGAAGGAAGAGATTTTAGAAAGGGAATGAGAGAAAAGGAGATTCAGTCCTTGGAGAGAAGCAGTAACGTATCCATTGCTAAGTAAACAGCGCATAGGGAACAAGAGCTGGCAGAACTTCCCCCTGCTACTGCTTGATAACAGAGAATCATTTGGTGAATAAACCCTCATTTAAATTCACTTCTTCCAATCAAACGCAAATGTCATAGTTCACAGAATGTTAGCCCAAGCCTGAACGGCACTAAAAAGCCTCTGCAGGACCCTCACTGGCCGCGCTGCCTGCCCTGGCTCTGCTGCCTGCTCTGGCTGCGCCGTAGCATGTCCTTGCCAGTCCCGTTGGAGGCAGAGCCACACCTCACGCGTTAGGCCTGTCCCGGCGCTTTCTGCCTCTTCTGGAGCACTTCAGCTGTCGCCTGGCTCTGAGCTAGCACGGAAGAGCATGCCAGTGGAAAAAGGCAGCCTAATGCAAGCCAGTCACCGGAGTTAGCAGCCACTTGCTGCTACCTGGCACACCTTCTAGCTGCAGCCTGCTTTGTAACACCATCCTCATTTTTGTAACTGTAGAAATTCACGGTTGTGCCATTAAAAACACTGAAGGGGTTGATTAAAGAAAACTGATAGAGCAAGCTGCAGAGAAAATGCCTTCTTGCTGTTCCCAGGAAGCTTGAGGACTGTCTCCAAAGAGCATACACTCTTAGTCCAACGAAGGCTCTTGAACCCGAGGGTCTGCATTGCTTGTGACCTTCTGCCAGCCACAGGGAAAAGCACTTTAGACTGTGCCTGACCTCCAGATGTCTTCTCAAGTTTAGCATCACTATCGGGGAAACCCCTGGGTAACTTCTCAATGTGGATGCAAAACACAGTGAGACACAGGCTCGGAAACTGCTCATCAGCGGCTCCTCGCAGCAGGAAGCTGTCCAGTGCAGACAGGTCTCCCATGCTGAGAGCATAATGAAGGACATCACTTAACTAAATTCCTCCAGCAGGAGACAGCTCCACTTTCAAAGCTGACGTAGCAATACTAGATGTCACATGCATTAACATCTTCCCTCCATGTTTTCAGTCATTTGGTGGTGTTATACGGGGGTGCAAGGGTTGCTGCTGTAGCATGGCCACATTTATCTTTTTAAGTGGTGTGGTCCTACTCTTCTGTTTGCATAGCCATGGTTCTTTAGACAGTAAGCTCCCAAGGGCAGGGATGGAGCCACCTTCCCAGCTGCGCAGGGCACAGTGTAGTCTGTGAACTACTGGAGGTGCCCATGGAGAAAGGGAGATGCCTGGGAACCCCTCCACATGTCCACCCGGCTGGGAAAACACACTCTATGGCTTTTGCCAGCGTGCAGCCACAGCTTGGCTAAGCCAAAGGAACGCAGTAGTGGCAGCAAAATGGCTAACAGAGGGGAAGTATTTCTGTCCTTTGCTTTCTGTTGTCCCTCATCACTCTGGTCAGCAGTGCTGCCAGCAATCCTGTCGTGCCAGGAGTCCCAGATGCTCCAGGTGGTCGATGCAAATAAAAGCATCAGCGCGGCTTCTTTTGAAAGGAGAAGGTGGGACGTGGGGGCACCGCGGCTTTTCCCTCTATATGTGAAAAATGGAGTCCTGCGAGGCACCCTGGTGCTTCCCAAACCCGGCGAGCAGGCGCTGCCCGCGCTCCCAAGCCCGGAGGAGGCGGCCGGGCTGGGCCGTGCTGTGCCGGGCGGGGCGAGGCGGGCCCGGGGCGGGCCTAGGGAAATGGGGGCTGGTTTTGGGCACCGGGCGGCAGGTGTAGCGATGAAGAGCGGTGCGAGGCGGGCCGCAGAGGGTGGCCCCGCACGGCAGCTCGCAGCCCCGACAGCAACTTGCCCGCCCGGGCATGGCAGCAGCCCAGCGCTGAGCTCCGCCGAGCCCCTGGTGCCGGTGCCATGCCTCCGCAGGAGCTCCTGGACTACCCTCCCGCCCTGCGGAGACACAGCCCAACCCGCGGCAGCGGCCCGGAGCTGGGCATCAAGTGCGTGTTGGTGGGCGATGGCGCCGTGGGCAAAACCAGCCTGGTCGTCAGCTACACCACCAACGGGTACCCCGACGAGTACCAGCCCACCGCACTCGACACCTTTTCCGGTAGGCGCCCGCCCGGGCTCCGCGGTGGCCCAGCCGGCCGGGATGAGGGGGCGGCGGGGTCAGCCCCTCCACGGGGAGCGCCGTTCCCGGGGAGCGCCGTTCCCGGGGAGCTGGCCAGCGCGGCGCAGCAGCCTCCCCGGTGGGTGAGGCGGCTGCTGCTCCCACGGGGGCATTGCGGGTGTGGGTGAGCGCTGCCCGCGGCTCGAAGCCCGAGGCAGCTTTGTGCAGCCCGGAGCGAGTCCCTCGGGCATCTAGTGAGATGTAGCAGGTAGAAGTCCTGCTTTTTGCAGCTCTGTGTGTCAGCAGGACGTGGGGCAGGTGACTGTCAGTCGCAGAATGGCTTGAGTTGGAAGGGACCTTAAAGATCATCTAATTCCAGCCCCCTTGCCACGGGCGGGGACGCCTCCCACTAGACCACTTTTTGAAATTGGGCAGCTTCCTGGTTTTGTGGTGGTGTTACGACTGAATAGAAAGGGGCTTAATTTTGTGGTGTTGATGATGGGTTTTAGTTTCAGCTGAATGTCACAGCATTGCCCTGTAGCTTCAACCAATAATCAGCAAAAACGTCCTTTTCTTCACATGCCCGCTGAAGTTAGGACTGAACAGAGGTTGTCGAGAGGTTGGATAGCTTTACAAGCCCGGCTGGAATTGCCTCCCCCATCAGCTGATTAGCCCTCATTAGTTTTCCCTTTTGTAAATGCTATCTTTGTTCTTGTTCTCTACTCTTGTTCTTCTGGGCTCCAGTTTCTAATATCATCCCCAGGAAATTACAAAGCCCTTTGAAAGATTTCTGATCTTCATCTGATATGAAGAAACCCAACAGTACATGACAGTATACGATGGTAGATTAGAGATGGGCTCAAGTCGGACCAGGAATGAGACTTCTAATGTGTCACTGTCTCGGGGGTTCTTAGAGGGAGTGTTTTGTCTGTCTGAATGTCCACCAGTTGCACACTCTTACACTGGGAATTGTTGATTTGCCTCGACCCTCTACAAGCTCTTCCACTGTCACTTGAAGGAAACAAACTGGGAACATGCTGCTGTTTAGGGTCCAGCAGCCCTTTGGGAACAGATGTAAGGAGCCCTTCAGTCCTCCAAAGGAAAGATTACTGCTTCCTCTGTTCCCTTCACAGAGATGTGTACAGTCTGCACTAAGAGAAGCTTGAGATTAACCTCCTCATTTTTTGAAAAGGCAAACCCACAGTAAAATGATCCAGAAAGCTGAAGGCAGTATGAGTTCAGAGACTTTCTGACTAGCAGACAGTAATGTGAAGATAGCTGCATGAGTCCCACTGAGGGTCCAAATACCAAGCCTGACTTCTAGAAGCGCAAAGCATTTGGAGCTGAGGGAAATTTAAAAGCATTAAAAATGGGTCTTCCAAAGTTCACTTTCTGCTTATTGGGGGGAATGGGCGAATAGAGGAGTTTCCCTTCCCAGCCCTACTCTTAACCTGGATACACTGGAAGAGAGTCCCTCCCTGGATTCACGAAGCACAGTCTGAGATCCATCAAATTCTCTGCACTCTTTTGGAATACTTGCAGATGAAACTGCCAGCACAACTGAGCGTCACAGCTTACACCCTAACCCTAATTCTGGGCAACGGGCTGTAATGGCAATCACAAGACAGGGGGAAGCGTCGAGTTATCAGGGGAAGGATCGGCTCTGGGACTGTGACCTAGCCACATGGTGCTACCTCCTGCTGGGTGTCACTGCCACGTAGAGCAGCCATGAGTGAAACACGTACCCAGTGACCTTTCTCCACCAGGCTATCCTGTTCTGCCAGCCCCTTTGCTATTGTACCGAAATCCAGCCTCATCCCGAGGGTGTGGACCTTGTGAGGGCGGAATTTGGAGGGCTGTCGCAGAGTTGCTAGCTTTGCTTAGGCTAGCAGCAGATACAAAAACCCTTGTGCAAGCACTGGAGCAGCAGGTAATATATGTGATGCCTTTCCTCTGAAGACTGCAAAACATCTCAGATGCTAATTCCTTCTCTCAAGGCACTCGGGAGACAGAAGAAACCAGATACTAGAAAGGCAAATGCCCAGTGCCTTGAAGATCAAGTCAGGATCTGGCAGGTTCTTTGATCAGGAACAGGTTTCTCTTCCTCCTTTGGGGCAAAGATATGGTAACAACCCAACCTTTCCCAGTCACAAGGAAGCAATGACTTTTAGCTATGCCGCGAGGAGTGGCACTGTGGTGGGAACATCCCCACCCCTTCGTTTTTCCTTCAGTCTCAACTCTCTCACCAAACTTCAGCTCACCTTTTGTCTGTGACTCCCTCTTTCTCCCTAGACTGCTTTCAGAGAGGAGGAGTGCTCTTCTCCAAGAGCTTGTCTTAAACTCTCCAAGTGGGTTGTTTCTATCACTTTTCTCACCTGCTTAATTACTCCAAGACTCACAAAAGACTGATCCTGCTTCTGTTTTGGAGGCTTGTCTGTTGTGTTTTGTTTTGCTTTCAACAATAAAGCCTCCTCCTGGGCACAGGGAGGGCATTTAGCTAGCTTCTGTCAAGTGCCAGCCATTGTCACCTTAGCCAGGATGTCTGCCTCTATTCACCAGAGCACAGCCCCTCCACCCTCAAGACTTCCAAGTGATTTCCAGCTCCTCTAGCCCCTTTCTCCTTTTCCTTGGTTCCTTGCCAGTCTCTTTGGTGTCTGTGCACTTAGACATCTAACAGTTTCATTCCAGATTTCCATCAGAGGTCCTGCCAGCCCTCAGTCTGAGTCAGCTGATACCACATGAAGGCTTACTGTGATTAGGGAGTGAAGTGGGAGCAGACCTTACATGTGTAACTCAGCAATTTTTCAGCGTGTGGATAGCGTCTGAAGGGGATTTCACTCATCTCTGTTTCCTTAATAGCTTCTTCATGACAAAGCTGGGGTTAGGTCTGTGCCTTTCCTTAGCTAGGACACTCACAGAAATACTTAAGGCCTAATTTCTGGTCTGGATGGAAAAAAAAATCTCCAGTAGCTTGTTTAATAGAGACTGATTTGAACTTCCACCCTCGGCCAAGAAACTGGGAGCAAGTTGCTGAAGTTCTCAGTTCAAGTTTATCCTCACCTGCTGTCTCAGGTTGTGGAAGAAGAGCAATCAAATGTTCTCAGGGTGCCATTTGACTAAGGACTCTTCTCTAGGGAAGCAGTTGTCCAGTAATATGCAACTGTACTGGAGAAGAACCCAAAACACCTGAGGGCTAACCAAACCAGAAAGTCTATTGCTGGTCTCATAGTGTTCCCAGTGCAAGCTTCAGCTGTTTTAATAAAGTTTGGGAGATTGCTCAGCAAGGAGGGCAGACCTGAGTGATTTCAATGAGTCTGTTCAGTGGGATACAAACCAGAGTGTTGTGGGGAAAAGCCTGTGTGAGTGTACCTGTGCATGCTGGACAACTCCCTTAGGCACATCCTTATTCTCTTTCTTTTACAGTGCAGGTCCTGGTGGATGGAGCCCCAGTCCGGATACAGCTGTGGGACACTGCTGGACAGGTAAGCTCTATCAAAGCAGCTGTCAGCTCTAGTCCTGTGGGAAAGGGGCTGTTTGCAGGCTTTTGAGGAAGGCAGTGTTTAACTGGGAAGGAAGGAAATGCACTATGCCAATGTCAGCCCTTTGCCAGTGTGGCAGTGACAGACAGGTGAATGACAGACTCACTCAGCTCTGAAACTTGTGCCCGAGCCATGGCATGACCACAAGGTCAGGACAGTGCCCTGTCTCTGAGGGTGTTGGTGGCCTAGTTAATGTGTGGAAAAAGCCACTGCAGCATCATGTTGTCAGCAGATCAGTCCAGTGAAGACTTGTTTTCCCCCCCCTCCATTTTCTACAGGAGGACTTTGACTGTTTGCGCTCGCTTTGTTACCCCGACACTGATGTCTTCCTTGTCTGCTTCAGTGTGGTAAACCCAAGCTCCTTCCAGAACATTACTGAGAAATGGATCCCTGAGATACGAACTCACAACCCCCGGGCACCAGTGCTGCTGGTGGGGACGCAGGCAGACTTGAGGGACGACGTCAATGTCCTCATCAGCCTGGATCGCTACCACGTGAAGCCTGTGCCTCGGCCTCAGGCAGAAGGTCTAGCTGACAAAATCCGGGCTGAGGCTTACCTGGAATGCTCAGCACTGACCCAGAAGAACCTCAAAGAAGTTTTTGACATGGCCATTGTCAGTGGTGTTGAGCACAAAGCACGTCAGGAAAAGAAGATGACTGCCAAAGGCATCAAAACTCTCTCCAAATGCCGCTGGAAGAAGTTCTTTTGCTTTGTCTGAAGCTCCTTTGAGGAGGGACAAAAGGAAACACCAAATGCCAGTAATGGCTCTACATCTTCTTGGAGTGACTGCTCCTATGGCCCCAGCAAGGAGGGCATGATAAGCTGCTGGGCTTGGAAACCTGGCTCTTGCTGGGTTACAGTATCAGATGCCTAGGAGACATGAACTGGATTTCCATTGTGCCGGGATGTGGAATGGTCCAGGCAGTGCTAAGTACCTGCTGGACATGTCCGTAGCATCCCAGATTAATGGGAGCCTTTAACACACCAAGACTCAGTACCCCAGAGCAGGCAGGTTCCTTACATTGCTCAAAATGACCAGGTTTCTGTCTGAAGCTTTGAGTCCTGACACAGCATAGTAAACGTGGGGGACTTGTGAAGTCTGCCTACGCTTGGCTGACTTACAGGCTTGGCAGAGAGCAGGCAGGGGCAGTTACAGGTGACTGCAGTGTGGTCAGACATGGGCTGCAGGGTTTGTAGCATGAGACTTGGGGTCCCTCTCCCATTCTGACTTTTTCTTAAAGGCTCTGTCTTGTGAGTACCCTTGAGAAGATTCTTCACAAGTAAAGGCCGTTAGCAAGCTGAAGAGAAAATACACTAGGAGCTACAGTAATTCTTCAAGCATAATGTTCTCTGAGAGGGCTCCACAGACCAGTGGGTTGCAGTGCTGTAGTCCTGTCTTAAGAGGCAGTCATGAACTTAGGGACCTATTTTGAAAGGCCTTTTGTGGGTGTGCTGTTTTGAGAGAAGGAACAAGTGAGGAACAGTGATGAGTGGCTCCATCTCTCCAGCAGAGGCCAAACTCTGACAGTGAAGGGCTTGTAACAGTACTGAGGGGTGAAATGTGGATGGAGAGCCATGCATGTAATGAAAGAAGAGAGAAGGAAGAAAAGACAGGAAATAAAAAGGAAAAAGAGATGGAAGGGGGAAAAAGGGAGCTAGGCAAGGAAAGCAGAATGAACATTGTTAAATGAAAGCTGTGATTCTCCTTAGTTGAGATGCCAACATTCAGGGAATCTTCTAGGGACTTGGGAGATGCACTGGTGATCTCAATTTCAAAGAGTATAATAGTGTCCATACCTTAAGTTCTGAATCAAAAGGAGGACATTGTAGTGAGAGAGAGATTGTTCCTCTCAGTCAGCAAAATCCTCTGTTTCAGATCTACATAGAAGAATGGAATTTACATTTTGCTGTTTTTCCTGAGGCTGCAGAACAGGAACAGAGGGCTCAGGGCTTCTTTCTGCTGTGCTTCCTTAAGTCACTGCTTGATCTGCTGAAATCACAAGCAGAGGAAACCCATTTAAGTCCTTGCCAGACAAAAGTATTCCCTATCTTTGCTCTGTGCCCCTCTCACCTCTTTGTCAGGGAATTAACTTCCCCATGAGTCTATTCAGATTTTATTACAGAGCTTGCATCAACTTCCAAGACTTCTTCCACAGAGACGTTCCGTTCTGGTTTATGTAGCGGAGAGCGGGACAGGGCTGTCAGGCAATGCTTTGAATAATCAGGGGTTCTCTGCATCTGGCCAGAGCCCAGCACTCTGGGGACACTGGAGTAATGTGACAGGTGTTTGCCCTGCACCAAAAGCAAGCACACCTGAGCTAGCAGGCCTAGAAAAAACAAATGCAAGTCATGCAGCGCGGCTCTGGATCCAAGCACACATCTCTCACAACCATCTCTCTTTGTGGCCCAGCTCGTGTGAGACAAGCCTGCTGTCTCCCTGGGTGGTATTGCAGTATGAAAGAGGGCAGGCAGATCTTGCAAAGAGAAGTGGCCTACAGCCTTGTACCTACTTTCAGGGTAAGGCTTAGAGCTGAATGTTGAAAGGACTCCCCACCAGCTGACATGTTGTCTGTGTCCAGTGAGGAGTCCTAAGAGATGGAGAGTACAGAGGCAGTAGCTAAAAGTGACATTTCCTACCTGCCTCCAGGCAGGGCACCACTTCCTGAGCAAAGCTCTCACTCAGCAGTGCATCCCTGTGTGTGTTTCCTACCTGTACAGGCACCTTTGCTGTACCACAAGTTCAGTTTGTCTGTTGGGTCTTAGATGCTTTTCTTTAGCCTGTGAGACTGAGGGCTGTGGTGTGACCTGCCAGGGAGCACACCATACCCTCACATGAAGCACACCCACAGGTGGAAAGAATACCAGCCTTCTTCCCGCCAAGGACAGCAAGGCTTGTCCTGCAGTAGCTTGGTATGAAACAGGGATTTCATGTGGGAAAGGAAAGTGTACTGAGAGCTGCTTTCTTCCTCTGTGATTGTGTCTAATATTTGTTCCAATAAATGTCTGTGTCTGCAGTTTGTGTTTGTAATTCTGTCAGTGCACAGTAAGCTGTGCTTTAAGAAGGAGTTATCCTGTTTCACTGACAAGTAGCACAAGAGAGAAATTGCCTCCCTTCTCCCTCCACATTGTAATCCCCCCACTATCAAAGGTAAAAAAAACCCAGCACCTCAGAGCTGTATCCTTCCAAGATCCTTCTGTTGCCTCAGTTGATTTTCCTCACCCTCAGCAGCTGCTCAGGTTGGATGCAACTGCTGAGGGGCATGGAGTAACAAACATGCAAGGCTTTCAGTGCCTCTCTCCAGAAGCCACCATCCAGGGACTAACCAGGAGGCCCTCCCAACATTCACTGAGAAGCCCAGGTAGGACTTGCAATTGAAGCCTTAATAACTGCACACTGCTCTGTCATTAGGCTGGTGGGTAATTTAGTGACCAGCTTTAGTTGCCTTGGCAGCTAAACACTGCTCAAGTGCTGAAAATCTTTAGCCATGCCATACAGGACACAAAAGCTCAGAGGAATCAGCCTTTTCTTTTGGCCTTATCATCAGCATCAGAGGTAGGTCAGGGCTCCTGTCTGCCTACATTAGGGACCCCATAGCCACTCCAAAGGCAGAAGGCTGGGAAGTGAGACTGCTGGGGATGTTCAGCAGAGAGGTAGGAAATAAATTGGACAGACCTCGCAGTGTAGCAGGGGTAATGACAAAATGTGATTCAGAAACAAGAAGGGAATAGGAAATTACTGTTTGAGAAAGCTTGAGACAACACTGTCTTCCTGGAGTTTGCTGCTTGCTAGATGTAAAGCAACCTGTGAGATTTATTTGGAGGCAGCTCCCAGCTTTGCAGCTTCCCAGCATTAAAGCTTCCAGAAGAGCCTGTGAATGGAAATAGCAGCAAAGTGTGAATTAACTTTACAGGGGTGAGTCACCCCACTGAGCCATATCCTGTCATGTACACAATAACCACCCTAAAACTCCCTGAAACTTGTGAACAAAGCTGAGCTCCTGGGGGTGGGGGTGAGTTCATCTGCCATCTATCTAAATGGAGTGTCCTACCAAAGCCACCTGATACACTTTTAAAGCCTTGCTCTAGTCCTGTCTGTAGTGCAGAGCTGGACCTGTGCTGCTACCTGGCTCTGGTACAGTTTGGGCTTGTTTCTGCCTTGCAGTGCTGCTTGACCAACCTGTATTTTCAGTTGGTGCTGAGAGCACAGGAGAGTCCCTGGGAGACTGTTGCTAACACAAACCACCCCACTAGGCTGGATGAAGCTAGCCAAGCCCATTACCAGGCCAGCACAATTTCACACAAGTGCCACTTAGTTTAATGCCAGAAAGAATCTTTATGATTAGTTGATCTGACTTGCTCCATAGTGCAAAGCTCAGCATCAGATGCTAAAAAAAAAACACCCAATAACCCAGCAGTGTGCCTACAGGGTAGAAACTCCAGTGCCTTCTCTCCTGCTCAGGTCCCTGACTAGGATCCTGGTCAACAGAATCCTTTCATAGTCCTGCATCCAGGAGAGTAACTCCTCAGGGCTTTCCAGCAGCAGCACTACAAGTGCTTCGGTACAGGTACACACCACGTTGTGTAACACTGCGTGAAGCTCGTGTGCTAACTGCCACTCAGCTGCCATCTCTAAAGGAGCTGAGCTCAAAGGTTAGCAATGGTTGGAACATGGTGCAGAAAGGCCCCTTTTATTTCCTTTCTGTGTTGCTAGCACACCCTAAATGGGCTTAGCTGTGCCAAGAAGGTTCCCAGCTGGCAACACTTTCCCGAGCTTCCCCTGAACCCAGCTGGCAACGCTTCTCACTGAACCCTGACTGGGAATTAATCCCCAAAATAATACCAAGTTTCGTCTGACTCAACACGGCCTCCTTCCAGTGCCAGAAGGGCAAGTTTGAAAGGTCCCATTAGGACATCTTTATGCCCTGTAGATTGTGTCCTATTTGCTTTAAAGGGACAGGCTGAACTATTATTACCCGTTCAGGAGCCCACCCGAGTCCTGCTTCAGGAACCCAGCGGTGGTTAAACCCTGCTGAAATGCAATTAGCTGCGAATGGCCTCATCATTTCCTGAGAGGAGTATGATCACCTTAACAACCTTATCACCTTCTTAACAACCTCCAATTGAATCCTCAGGTGCTAACTGACTTTTTTTTTCCCCTTCAGATTGCTCTGAGTTTAATGCTGGTTATCAATCAGGCAACCATTTCCAGCCTGGGAGCAGAGTCTGCTTTGTCTTTTCTCAGCTGTAGTAGCAGCTATAGTAGCAGCTGAGTAGTCTTCCACTTTGCTCCTAATGCCTTCCTGCTCCCGGTTTGGACTAGGCTGGTCCTCTCTTGTGGTCCCCTCCTGTGGTCCTCTCCGTGGCCTTGCAAAGAGTGGCATGGGAGCGCTGGAGGAGCAGGAGTGGGCAGAGGCACTGCTCAGACAGGCACTGGCACCAGGACAAATATTTGTCCTCTCTCAGCCTGTGCTTCAATCAGGTTGCTGCTCTCCCTGTGCCCAGGAGGCTGTCCTTGGCCCTCTTGGTCTGTTTGAACACCTTGGCTCCCCTCTTTGTCGCTGCCTCTCCTGGAGCCACGCTAAGTCGCTCTCTGGTGGGCCTTGGAGACCAAGTGTCCATACAAAGACACCACTCGAATTTGACAATACAGCTCCAAGACTGTCCTCACTGTGCTGGAGGATGCTGGTCAAGATCTAGTTCCCATTCTGCATCTGTTCCCAGAAGAGGAATCAAAGAGCTGGCTCAGCCAACACCTGGGCCTCCTGGAAGCTGCTTACTCATGTCTCTGCGGAGTCCAGCCCTGGGCTCTCCGTTCCCACCGTACAAACACGGCATTGTACTTGCAAAGACCTATTGCACAAGAGAGCAGGGTATGTTTCAACGGGTCCCTGAGACAGGTTCCCTCTGCTGCAGCCCCACGTGATCCCCGTTCCCAGGGTGACACCATGCCCTTTCCAGCTCCCAGACTGAGCTGCTCGGCATCCGAACTCGCCAGACCTGTTCTGGAAGAGCAGGAGGAGATGTGGGTCCCATCCTCCCCCTCCATCCCCTTATCCCCAGCGCTGCCCCTGGGGCAGTGTTGTGAACTGAAATACTCTGGTTTCTGCTGCTGTGGAGGAACATCAGGTGCAGGGAAATTTGGCTGGAGGACAAGTTTCACCACGAGTCACTGAGCCAGGCTTTTCTTTCCCATGAGATAATCCTGGGCGGGGCAGACAATCTCTTAAAATTAAAATACAATGAAAATACACGGGCTTCCCAGGGCTTAGGGTAAATCTCCCTTTCCTTGTTCTCTCAGAAAGCAAGCCAGGCACTGCTGAGACCTTCCCCGGGCTGCAGTGGCAGCCTAGGAGCCAAGCCTGGCTTTCTGGCCAGGGTTTGGTACCCGCTGCTCCCTCCAGCCCCACCTGGCAGCGGGAGCCCACCCATAGGACCTGGTTGTGCTGGCAGTGAGAGTGGGAGAGCTCAGCCTCCCGTGGAGGAGCATCCACAGTCCTGTAGAGGACTGTGCAAGTCAAGCACAGGCAGCAAAGCCCCCTTCCCACAGCATCCCATTGGCTGTGTGCTGGTGGGGATGGCGCCGATGATGTCCAAGCAGCCTCCCACGTGTGAACCCTTGTGCTGATGTCATCACCACTGTTAAACTCAGGAATGGGGGCACTCAAGTCATGGCCCTGCTCCTCCTCTGGCATGCCTACAGTGCCACAGGATCACAGGATGTTAGAGGTTGGAAGGAACCTCCGAAGATCATCGAGTCCAACCCCCGTGCCAGAGCAGGACCATAGGATCTAGCACAGGTCGCACAGGAACACATCCAGATGGGTGTCTTTTCCCACCACTGAGCTTAACCCTCTGCTTCTCCAGTTTACATAGCTTGGTGGCAACAGGGGAATGGGGGGAAGCCAGGGAGCTAGCTGGGATCTTGCTGGTGGTGAGCATCAACACTCCAGCCCTGCAGGCTGAGGTGGTTTCTCATCCCGAGGGGTAAGTCAGCATCATGTGCTGCAGTGGGTCTGTCATGGGAGCGTTCAGTTCTCCCACCAGAGGCTGCACCCCTGTGGGGCTGACCAGGAGAAAGGCTGGGAAGATGCAGCCTGAGCAGTGAAAAGGGGGTTTGGGCAGAACTGCAGAGCCCTGCCTCCTGCCCTTTGCTGGGCCGCCTGCCCGAGGAGCACCTTGTGCCTGAGGACGGCTGGTGCCCACCGCTGCCGGAGCTGCTGGGGTGGCTCACTGGAGCACTGGGGCGGGCTGGGAGGCAGGAGGAGCGCTCAGAGCTTCAGAAAGTGCACATTCATCGTCCCTGCCAGTGAGCCAGAGAGTGCCCAGGGCAGGCTGCTGACGCATGGCACACCTGAGATCATTTTCATGGGAATAGACCCGTGAGAGACCGCGGGAGGAAGAGTCAGGGAAACTCTCCCAAGCTTCAGTCGCTGTCAGCATTCACAGGGCAGATTTCACAAGATAAACAAAAGCCTTTAATAACCACACTGAAGGGAGGCTTTGAAACCCTGTGAAACCTCTGCCAGAGAAGAAGAGTGGCAGGCTCCTCGCAGAGCACCAATGCCACCAGCCAGCCAAACACTCGGGTGGCCACAGAGGGGAAAAAAACCAAGGCTTGCCAAGAACCAAACAGTGCAGGTCCCAGTGTGGGGAGCTGAGCTGCACTCCCAGCTCTGGAGAGTAACACACATGGTGCTATATATAGCCCTGATGAATATTCACTCCTCCTGCAAAGGGGTTTTCACAACATGGAGCAGATGAAAGATGTCAACCACCCTGGGATGTTATCTGAGCAGCAGTGTGTACACTGAAGGGAGGGTAGGAGAAGTTATCTAATGCTGTGATAGCTTCTGGAGGGTGATTCGGATTACTTCTTGTAAGCCAAACAAGTCTGTAGAGTAACAACAGTTACAAACATCCAACAGTTGCAAACACCCAAGAGTTGCAAACACCCAACAGTTACAAACACCCAACAATTACAAACACCCAACAGTATCAAACATCCAACAGTTACAAACACCCAACAGTTATAAACACCCAACAGTTGCAAACACCCAACAGTTACAAACACCCAACAGTTGCAAACACCCAAGAGTTGCAAACACCCAAGAGTTGCAAACACCCAACAGTTACAAACACCCAACAGTTGCAAACACCCAACAGTTGCAAACACCCAAGAGTTGCAAACACCCAACAGTTACAAACACCCAACAGTTGCAAACACCCAACAGTTGCAAACACCCAACAGTTACAAACACCCAAGAGTTGCAAACACCCAAGAGTTGCAAACACCCAACAGTTGCAAACACCCAACAGTTACAAACACCCAACAGTTGCAAACACCCAACAGTTACAAACACCCAAGAGTTGCAAACACCCAACAGTTGCAAACACCCAACAGTTGCAAACACCCAACAGTTGCAAACACCCAACAGTTACAAACACCCAACAGTTGCAAACACCCAACAGTAACATCTTAGATGTGGGAGACTCCTGTCAAAGGATGCTAAGCCTGAAATATGGGGGCATGTGCTGAGCAACAAAATAAAACCATACCTTGGGGAGGAACAGGACTTGAAGGTCTCTTTCAGCCTGGTGTATTGTATTGTATTGTATTGTATTGTATTGTATTGTATTGTATTGTATTGTGTTGTAACACCTGCTTGGCTGCCTTATAGGTACCAGTAACAGTGGCATCCGACCTTTCCGTGCAGTGCATTTACTCACGATCTCCAGACATCTCTTTTCAGATGATGAAGACACTGCATTAGGTGCTGGGAGAGAGAGTGAGTCTAAACACAGTTTAGGTCACCAGCAACCTGGAAGTGCTAACCCAGGCTTTAACATAATTTCCCTGTGTGGTTTTGGGTGAATGACTCTCCTTTTTCCGTTTGCAAAAGGGAGCGCCCTCGCCTCCATGGGGTGTGATGCTCAGTCATTCACTGGTGTTCACAGCATGCCACAGCAGGGGAAGGGTCATCACAGAATGAGAGAGTTGTTTTGGTTGGGGAAAAAACCTTCCAGGTCGTCAAGCCCAACCATTATCTAACTCTACCAAGTCTGGTGTTAAACCATGTCCCTCAGCACCACATCCCTCTGTATCTTAAACACCTCCATGGATGGGGATTCAATCCCAGAATCACAGAAACACCAAGGTTGGAAGAGACCTCAAAGATAATACAATACAATAATACAATACACCAGGTTGGAAGAGACCTTCAAGATCATCGCGTCCAACCCATCAAACAATCCAACCCACCCAACAACTAGACCATACAGCCAAGCACCCCATCAAGTCTCCTCCCGAACACCTCCCGTGAAGGTGACTCCACCACCTCCACGGGTAGCCGATTCCAATGGGCAATCACTCTCTCCGTGTAGAACTTCCTCCTAACATCCAGCCTAAACCTGCCCTGGCGCAGCCTGAGACTGTGTCCTCTTGTTCTGGTGCTGGATGCCTGGGAGAAGAGGCCAACCTCTGCCTGGCTACAACCTCCCTTCAGGTAGTTGTAGAGAGCAATAAGGTCACCCCTCAGTCTCCTCTTCTCCAGGCTAATAAGATCATCAAGTCCAACCTGTCACCACAGACCCCATGACTAAACCATGGCACCAAGTGCCACGTCCAGTCCCCCTTGAACACCTCCAGAGATGGTGACTCCACCACCTCCCTGGGAAGCCCATTCCAGTGGCCAACAACTCTCTCAGTGAAGAACTTTCTCCTCACCTCCACTGGCGCAGCTTGAGACTGTGTCCTCTTGTTCTGGTGTTGGTTGCCTGGGAGAAGAGACCAACCCCCTCCTGGCTACAACCACCTCCCTGGGGAGCTTATTCCAGTGTTTGAGAACCCTTTCAGTGAAGAAGCTTCTCCTAATATCCAGTCTAAACCTCCCTTGCTGCAACTTGAGGCCATTTCCTCTAATCTTGCCACTTGTTACTAGAGTATTGCCAGGAACAGCACAGAGCTTATCCTCATAGTTCTCAAAATGGAACAAAAGATCTGAGATGTGTCCAGACACCAGTATCCATTATTGTCTTCTGTGAGTTTCCAGAGAGACTTGGAAAACCAAACTCTGCAATTACAGCTCCAGCTCTGGGGCTGAGGCAGCTAAGGGAGACATTCAGCATCATTTTAGAGCAAATGTTTCCCTCTTTCAGAGCTGCTGAAGGAAACATGAAACCCCATGATCTGGAAAAATATTGATGATTAACAGGAGATTCTGTGCCTGCTGCTACTTATATGGTACATATCTTGGTGATGTGCTGGGAGAGGAGAAAGAATGAACATGGTGTCTTCCTATAGCTAGTACTATAAAGTCTCCAAAGACAAGTTAAGAGGTGGATCCAAAGAGCAGAATGGGAGACATTCCTGTCTGGTTCCACTGCTCCCACTGCTTGTAGCACAGCCAGAATTATCTGAGCACCACCACAGCCCAGGTGGATGAGGAGGTCTAGAAGCCCAGGTGGATGAGGAGGTCTGGAAGCCCAGGCGGATGAGGAGGTCTGGAAGCCCAACATCAGCAGGAACCATTTGTCAACAGGACTTAGAACTAACTTTACTTATGGGTGGAGAAACAGTATCCTGCCCTCAGTCTATCATGTAGTAGGATGGGGAGAGGAGGAAGAGGTGTTCTGACTACTGAGACACTTCTGCATAGTTTAGCAGAGAAGGTCACCCAGGCAGGAGCAGCACACATTTCCAAGGCCAGCTCTCTGTGTAAGCACCTGATGGCCCAGGCAGGCAGGCCTAAGCCCATGCTGAAGTCTGTGCAGCTGGGCTCTCATGGTACCCAACATGACTGGATGATGCTAGCTCACCACCACCAAGCTCTGATCAAGCTTTCAGGCAGACAGACTTCAAGATGCAAAAGGATGCCCCTGAAGGACTTGAAAGCCTCCTGCTGCCACGTGCTACCAAGAGTATCACAGAATCATAGAATCGATAAGGTTGGAAAAGACTTCAAAGATCATCAAGTCCAATGTATTACCTAATACCCAACACCTCATGACAGCTAAACCATGGCTCCAAGTGCCACATCCAATCCCTTTTTGAACACCTCCAGGGATGGAGACTCCATCACCTCCCTGGGCAGCACATTCCAATGGCAAATTACTCTCTCTGGGAAGAACTTTCTCCTCACCTCCAGCCTAAACTTCTCCTGGCACAGCTTGAAACTGTGTCCTCTTGTTCTGGTGCTGCTTGCCTGGGAGAAGAGACCAACCCTCACGTGGCTACAACCTCCCTTCAGGTAGCTGTAGACAGCAATAAGGTCTCCCCTGAGCCTCCTCTTCTCCAGGCTAAGCAAGCCCAGCTCCCTCAGCCTCTCCTCACAGGGCTGTGCTCAAGGCCTCTCCCCAGCCTCGTTGCCCTTCTCTGGACACATTCAAGAGCCTCAATGTCCTTCTTAAACTGAGGGGCTATTTCACCCTTCCTCTTCCAGAGGTGAGACCAGAGTGGGGCTGCTGAGCACCTGGGGTGTTCACTGAGGGGCAGCAGCAGAGTCCAGAGTTCAGCCTTCCTCCTGCCTCCTCTGAATGAACCACCATGCAGTAAAGGAGTAGTTTTGCTTCCACTGAATATCAGTGCTAGCTTCTCTGATGCTGCCCTTTACTGGCACTAATTGGAAACCTCTGGCCATGTCTGTGGCCTAAAGAACTACAGCCTGCCAGCCAGAAGGAGCAACACAAGCTTTCAAAGGTTGCCAATGGGACTCTGAAACAAGCACTGGATGCTCTTCCCTAAACTCCTTTCTAGATGTGAGGGAGCATAAAAGAGTAGGGAGAGGCTGAGTTCTGCTCCCAGCCCTCCATCCTAGAGCATGGATTTATTGGTAATTAAAAACTACATCTCAGCTTAATTTTCTTCCCACACTTGGCTATACTCTATCTTACCCCCATCTCAAAGAGGAATGGCAGTCCTTTCATATCCTCACTGGAGTTCACAGAGGTTTGCCAGCATTAATCAGAGGCAATTACCTCTGGCTCTTTAGGCAGGGATATCAAACCTGAGCCTAGGGGTGACTCATCTCAAGTTCACTTCTCCCTGCAAGGTTCTTCCAGACATCTCCTTTGCCTGGAGATTTCAGCTGCCTTTGGTCATTCCATGCCTGGGAAACTCTCCTGGCAAGGAGCAAGCCCCAACTACTATCCAGCCCTGTGTACTCCACACCTTTGTCATTTTACCTCACCTGGTAGAACAGTCACTAGTGGTGTGCCCCAAGGATCAGTGCTGGGCCCCATCCTCTTTAACATCTTTATTGATGATCTGGATGAAGGCATTGAGTCCATCATCAGTAAATTTGCAGATGACACCAAGCTGGGGGAAGAAGTTGATCTGTTAGAGGGTGGGAGGGCTCTGCAGAGGGACCTCGACAGGCTGGACAGATGGGCAGAGGCCAAGAGCAGGAGATTGAACACATCCAAGTGCCGGGTTCTGCACATTGGCCACAGCAACCCCATGCAGTGCTACAGGCTGGGGTCAGAGTGGCTGGAGAGCAGCCAGGCAGAGAGGGACCTGGGGGTACTGGTTGATTGTAGGCTGAACATGAGCCTGCAGTGTGCCCAGGCAGCCAAGAGGGCCAATGGCATCCTGGCCTGCATCAGGAATAGTGTGGCCAGCAGGATCAGGGAGGTCATTCTGCCCCTGTACACTGCACTGGTTAGGCCACACCTTGAGTCCTGTGTCCAGTTCTGGGCCCCTCAGTTGAGGAAGGATGTTGACTTGCTGGAGTGTGTCCAGAGAAGGGCAACAAAGTTGGTGAGGGGCTTGGAACACAAGCCCTATGAGGAGAGGCTGAGGGAGCTGGGGTTGCTTAGCCTGGAGAGGAGGAGACTGAGGGGTGACCTTATTGCTCTCTACAACTACCTGAAGGGAGGTTGTAGACAGGCAGAGGTTGGTCTCTTCTCCCAGGCAGCCAGCACCAGAACAGGAGGACACAGTCTCAGGCTGCACCAGGGCAGGTTTAGGCTGGCTGTTAGGAAGAAGTTCTATACAGAGAGAGTGATTGCCCATTGGAATGTGCTGCCTGGGGAGGTGGTGGAGTCACCGTCATTGGAGGTGTTCAGGAGGAGACTTGATGGAGTGCTTGGTGCCATGGTTTAGTTGTTTAGGTGGGTTGGATTGGTTGATGGGTTGGACGCGATGATCTCAAAGGTCTCTTCCAACCTGGTTTATTCTCTTGTATTCTATTGTAACTTATAAGAGAGTTACAGGCTGGGCTGTAGCTCTAATCAGAGTTTTCACATTTTGATAGATTAGCTTTTTTCAGTGGATTTTTGGGTGGAATAGTCCTGTCAATGCAGCCAGGACTGCTGGACCACAGGCTTGGTCTCTGTAGCAGGTCTACATGGAACCTGGGAGCAACCAAGCCACATGGACCACTCCTCACTTGGACATCTCCAAGATTGCCACCTTCCTGCTGAGAAGAAATGAGTCACAGCATCACCTTTTGTAGCTCTGATGCCCTAAGAGCCCTGGCTGGAAGGGTATGCCTGGTGAGATCTCTTGGCTCTGTGGGGATGGAGAGCACTCCTATGGAAATCCCAGGGTTCAGTGCAGGTCATAACAAAAATCTGCTTTGAAACATTTTGCCAGAAAGAGTCCAAAACTAGCAGGACTGTATGTCCCAGAGAAGAAATTCAGTTTCAGCAAAGCTGTAGCACTTGGAAATAGCTTGAAATCTGAGTGATATCATGCACAATATGAAGGAGCTTATTAATAAATGGTTTTGCTATTAAACTCAGCCTACAGCCAACATAGACTCTCTGTGAGTCCCCTTCCTACTGAAGCCCTCATCAACCTCATGGTGATCCAGACTCTGCAAATAAGCACTCAGGTGGCCTTGGCCATCAACCTGCACATACCAACAGTGCTCCAAACAAGTCTGCTGGAAAGAAAAAAATTAGAATAGGATAGGATAGATATAGGATTGGATAGGATAGGATAGGATAGGATAGGATAGGATAGGATAGGATAGGATAGGATAGGATAGGATAGGATAGAATTAACCAGATCTGATGGTGAAGAGGAGGCTCAGGGGAGACCTTATTGCTCTCTACAACTACCTGAAGGGAGGTTGTAGCCAGGTGGGGTTGGTCTCTTCTCCCAGGCAACCAGCACCAGAATAAGAGGACACAGTCTCAAGCTGCACCAGGGGAGGTTTAGGTTGGATGATAGGAAGAAGTTCTTCATAGAAGGACTTACTGGCCATTGGAATGGGCTGTCCAGGGAGGTGATGGAGTCACCATCACTGGAAGTGTTTAGGAAGAGACTGGATGGGGTGCTTGGTGCCATGGTTTAGTTGATTAGATAGTGTTGGATGATGGGTTGGACTCAATGATCTCAAAGGTCTCTTCCAACATGGTTAATTCTATCCTATCCTATCCTATCCTATCCTATCCTATCCTATCCTATCCTATCCTATCCTATCCTATCCTATCCTATCCTATTCTATTCTATTCTATTCTATTCTATTCTATTCTATTCTATTCTATTCCATTCCATTCCATTCCATTCCATTCCATTCCATTCCATTCCATTCCATTCCATTCCATCCTATCCCATCCATATCCTATCCTATCCTATCCTATCCTATCCTATCCTATCCTATCCTATCCTATCCTATCCTATCCTATCCTATCCTACCCTATTCTATTCTAGAAGGGCCTAAGCTTCCAGCACAACCTCTCTCTGGTCAAGAAGCAGAGCATTTCACATTGCACTTGCCATCCTATGAAATGAGGTTGGAGAAGTGCCAGTGATAGAGGCCTGCAGGGATAAGTCTGTGATCATCAGTGCTTTTCTATTTCTTCCCTCCCCTCCCAGCATCCCACCAGCTAGGAGAGATTTCTGCTGTTCTGCAGTCATTTGGGTGCATTGTCTGGAGTGCTGGATTTGGGATGCTGCTGTGCAGGTACAGTGGATTGGTGTTCTGAGGCTGGGGAGGAAAAATGAGCAGGAAGGAAAGCAACTGACTGAAAACAAACCACATCTAATTCAACTTATGGAAGGAGTCACTCAGGGCAAAGCTAGCTCTGTGCAGAAGAGCTGGAGCCCTTGAAAACCCAGGGAGCTGGAAAAGGGCTTGCCTCTCACAAGGGCTGGGGAGCTCTTGAGGGGGAGTCACCCCACATGAGGAGTGCTGCCCTCAGAGCTCTGCCTCCCGGGTGCTGACTGAGCAGGGAGTGCTCAAAGCACTTCCCTGTGAAACAAACACCCGGCTGGCTGGAAGGAAGCTGCCTGGCCATTGCTGGTTGCAAAGCTGCACAAGGAGAAGCTGGTTCTGAAGTTGGTGAGAGTGGCTCACTGAGCAGCCTGAAGCAGGGAGGTGGCAGCTCATGTCCCACAGACGGTGCTGAACACAGACTTGTTTTCAAAGGCTGAACCTCCACTCGGTGAGCATAAAGAAAGGGAAAATGGACACCAGGCAAAAAACATTGTTGTCTTCTGTGTGCTCCTTCAGGACCTGCACAGATGTGCCCAACTGTTGGCAGGGAGGGCAAACCAAATGAGCTGTCACTTCCATCTCCAACAGCACTGCCAGCGACGGGAGAACCTTCTGATATTAGGGACAGACTTCCACTTCAATTTTTACTACAATCGCTTCTCATCTTCTAAGCCAACTTGTACATCCCTTGCTCCTGTTCCTAAGGGGTGGTCAATAGACTCCTTACTGGTAGGAGTTAGCTCAGTGTTATGAAGAGGACAGAGACATGAAAAGCAGGCTTATCTGACAGGGCAAGCCCTTCCATCACTGCAAAACACTGCGGTGCAAACCAGCCTGCAACAGTGTTTTGGTGCCCATTGTTCCTTTGCATAAAAGCCTTTGAACCAGAGTTAGTAATTATGGGAGCTGCACTGTGCACAGCTCCTCAGCTGCTGATATGTTTATCAGTAGAGCATCAGTCTGACTTGCTTCCAGGAGGTTTAGAAGGCATGGGGTCATGCTTACATCAGCTAATAAGCTCCTCGGAGCTGGGATGAACTCTTTCTTTTGTATCTGTGAAGCAGGCAGCATGAATAGAGTCCCCATCCCTGATTTAAACAGCTGCCTCAATTCAGCAATGACAGCCTGTGAGGCTTTCAGGCTTGGGGGCTGGAGAAGCAAGGTGCAGGGGTGCTTCCTAGCAGCTTCAGGAGGCTGAAAACAAAGGGTCTTTGAAACTAAATGAAGAAACAGACTTGCTATGATAGAACTGACTTCCAGCTTTTGCTTTCCTCTCATCCTGCCTGAACTTTTGCTAAGTACTGCTGGAAAACTTAGAAACGGTCTCTAACCACAGCAGGATCATCTTTGACATCTGCCCTTTCTTGGAAGGAGCAGGGATGCTTGGGCAGCAGGGCAGCCCTTCTGATTTGTCCTGTGGTGAAATCACAAAGTCTCAGCTTCATCAGACACCCTAAGGAGTTCTGAAAGCTCTCCTGTTTTGTGAGACTTGTTGCTAATCCCATGGAGCTAGAAGATCCAGTGCTGTAACCAGCAGACAGGTCAATGACTGCAGTTTGGCAGCCTGCAAGGAGAGGCTGCGACATAGCCACTGGCCATCCTCCTGAAGAGATTCTCAGCTTGCTCCTGCTAGGGATAGAAAAGACCCTTTTAAGGCAGAGAGACCATTTTGAAGACAATTGAAATGAGTGCAAACTGGACAAGATCCAAGACAGGTTGGAAAGCAGAAGATGGTTTTATTTTTGGTCACAAAACCCAGAGAGCTGGAACAGTGTGAGAACAAACCCTCCCCTTGCAGACAGAGCATGTCTTGTTTATGAAAACTACTAGATGAAAAAGTTGTCTAAAATAGAAGGTAAGTGGACATGAGTCAGGAGGCCCCTTCCAGCCCTGCCTTCAAAAGCAGTTTCAAAGGGCTGATGTACCTTACAATTACAATCACAGTGAGGATGGCTCCCAAGCATTGCCCAGCTCCACACTACTCACCTCTCTGAGAAATCTGGACCATTCTCTGTGCAGCATGGATTGTTCCACTGTAATTGCAGAGCAGACAAGCATAGACTTGGTTAGGAACTGAGTGCAGTGTGTCTCATTGCTCCCAGTGGCCAGGGAGGTTCAGGCTGGGTGTTAGGAAGAAATTCTTCATAGAGAGAGTGATTGGCCATTGGAATGTGCTGCCCAGGGAGGTGGTGGAGTCACCATCACTGGAGGTGTTTAGGAAGAGCCTGGATGAGGCACTTGGTGCCATGGTTTAGTTGATTAGATGGTGTTGGGTGATAGCTTGGATGTGATGATCTCCAAGGTCTTTTCCAACCTGGTCTATTCCTATTCCTATTCTATTCTATTCCACTCCCCTCCCCTCCCTTCCCCCTTCCCTTCCCTTCCCTTCCCTTCCCTTCCCTTCCCTTCCCTTCCCTTCCCTTCCCTTCCCTTCCCTTCCCTTCCCTTCTTCCTTCCCTTCCCTTCCCTTCCCTTCCCTTCCCTTCCCTTCCCTTCCCTTCCCTTCCCTTCCCTTCCCTTCCCTTCCCTTCCCTTCCCTTCCCTTCCCTTCCCTTCCCTTCTATTCTTTCAAGAAGCAGGCATGCATTGGCTCTTCCCTCATAGCAGAGTCCTTAGGCAGGAGCCTGGCCTTCCAACCATCTTTTATTTCTTTTCTTGAGACAGCTGGGCAAGGAACTGATCTCCTCTCTGACTGAGCAGGGACAAGGACTCTGCCACCACCAGACACCCACAGTTTTAGGAGCTGGAGAGCAAAAGTGCAGGGTTGCGTGGGTCCCCAAGACAGCGGGGCGGGGAGTGTAGCACCTCAGCAGACATCCCTGAACCCATGTCACAGAGGCTGCAGCCTGGTCACGAGGAGGTGATAGCTCAAACTTTGAACTTATCAAGGAAGAGTTGTTTTGTCCTCTGCTCCAAAGAGATAGAATAGAATAGAATAGAATAGAATAGAATAGAATAGAATAGAATAGAATAGAATAGAATAGAATAGAATAGAATAGAATTACCAAGGTTGGAAGAGACCTCGAAGATCATCGAGTCCAACCTGTAACCACAACCTCACAACTAGACCATGGCACCAAGTGCCACATCCAGTCCCCTCCTGAACGCCTCCAGGGACGGAGACTCAACCACCTCCCGGGCAGCCCATTCCAATGATGAATCACTCTCTCGGTGAAGAACTTTCTCCTCACCTCCAGCCTAAACTTCCCCTGGTGCAGCTTGAGACTGTGTCCCCTTGTTCTGCTGCTGGTTGCTAGGGAGAAGAGGCCAACCCCTTCCTGGCTACAACCACCCTTCAGATGAAAGACAAACTGGAGGGGACATTGCGGTTCAGCTTTGCTCTAAAGCCCCATTGAGCTGGATGAGAAGACAAACAGGTTGTTTTCACTTCCACACAGCTGCTGGAGATCCTCCATGGATAGGAGCTGGACTATGGGTCTCACATAGATACACAGGGGTGAGCATTTCCTTATCCTGAATCTTCCTGTGGAACACTCACCCTAGGTTGGCTCTCTTGGAGTCAGAGGAACTGTTTGTTACAGCCGAGGCACATTTTCAATCCTAAGTGTTTCCTGCGGTGCATTCTGCAAGGTTTGCAAGCACCCCACTCAGGCTGCTGTTGGAATGCTTTCCACAAAAATCCCTTCAGTGCTTCAAACTGGGGAAAATGATTACCACTTCCATTCCTGACACTGTCATACAGAAAGTCTACAGGGCCCCTGGAACACACAGAGCGATGTGGTGCTTCTGTGACCGGAGAAAGATGCTATCTCCTGCCTGATGCTGTAATATTTGGATTGTGTCATGGTCTGGTGGTTCCAGACACCTTGTGATGCATGTCAGAAGTCAATGGAGGGGGAAAAAAAGAAAGACAGGAAAGAAGGGTGTGCTGGGAGTCAAACAAAGGTAGAGTTTATGGGAAAGTGAAGGGGAGGGGGCAAACAAGAGCAAGAGGAAGTCAAGCTTTGAACGAGCCCAGTCACGCCTTAGGTACCAGTTTTACCTGCCTACCACCTGACCACAGCCCAGTCTGCCCAGTGACTGCAGTGGGAGCTGGGGTGCAGAGCAGCAGCGAGTGAGCAGGGTTTGTTTGCCAGGGGTGTTCCTATGGAGGGCAGGTAGCTGGGACACGCTGCGATGGCTGCGTCAGCTGGCAGCCTTTGCCAGAGGCCCCAGAAGTGCCTCCGCAGAGGGCAGCTACACATGACATCTCTGCTGCAGGGCTTGATTGTGGGGCAGTGACCAAAGAGGGGATCCCTGCAGCTGACCTCAGGGTACATCTGGTTGCCAAAAGAGGTGGCAGAGGAGGCGCTGGTGACAGGAATAGGTGTATTCATGAGTCATTGCAGCTTAGCATCATCCTCTCTTTACAGAAGAGGAACAACCCCCCCCCCCCGTCCAGAATATCTGCCTTTCTCCTGTCCCACAGCGTATAAGGACCTGGCCAAGCTCTGAGCCTGGTGAGAAGAGGCAGCACTCAACTGCAACAGCAAATGCTTGGGCACATGAGTGCTTCTCCATTTTGAAACAGAAGCTGCATACTCTAAAGCAAATTGCAGGCTGGGATTAACTGTTCTGGATTTCATTAGCTATGTATCAATTAGTTCATCCCTGGAGGAAAAGTCATTAGGAGCTATTGAGTAGAAAGGGCATTAGCTGGATGGAGCCACCTAAGACAGTTATCTCCCTGGGAAGGACAAGCATCCAGTGCTTCCCACCATCCTCATTTCCCTGGCTGCTTCTCAAGGCCTGGAGACACCACCTGTGCATTTCTGCTTTGTCCTTGCTGAAGGGAGCAAGCAAATGGAGACTTGAGCATGGGCTCTGCAGGTCATCTTAGATTTGTGAGCACCTCAGCTACAAAAACCTCCTGGAGGAACATCACTGGAGCACAGGGAGCGGAGCAGGGCCACAGGGTTTGATTCCCTCCAGCCTAGAAACCCGCCGAGCTCTTCAGAGCTACCAAAACAAACAAAAAAAACCCTACATAATTTGCTGCCATCACCTGTCTGGGTGTTTGGTTGGGTTTTCTCTTTTTTTCACCCAGAGGGAAATGATGCCCGAATGGCCTTTTGCACCCACTGCAGGGATGATGCAACGACCGTGTGGACAAAACAGCAGAGCACCTGGGTGCAGACCCCGTGAGCTGCGGCTCGGGGCAGCCCTCTCTGCCTGCGGGAGACCTGCTGGTGGTCTCACACACACACACACACACACCCCCACCGGCAGGCAGTCCTCGGCCTGCTGTCTCGGATGACTTAATGCAAAATGAGCGTCCGCTGCTGCCCCAAACACAGGTCCTGCTGGAGGCTGCCTTCCTGGGCTGTCGCAGCCTGCTCCCCGCGCTGCCAAAACCCAGGCTGAAGGGAGAAGCTTCACCCGCTTTACATGTGGGTTTCACCACCACAGTTTCCCGGCTCGTCCCTCCCGGCCTCCTTGGAACAGGCTGTCAGAAGAGTTTCCAGCCCACAGCCGGGTAATCACGCACAATTAACATAAACCCGAGCTCCGTGGGGAATAAATGAGAGCTGGGAAAGCCCCCTCTTCTCAGCAGCTGGAGGAGGCAATTTGCTGCGAGCCTGGAGGCATGGGAAAGCAGGAGCCTTTCATGAGGTTGCAGGTCCCTGTGAAAGGGCGGATGAGGGCAGTTTGGGGCAGCACTCCTGGCCTCCTCAGCTCCAGAGGCATGGGCAAGGCAGGGCAGCCGGCGAGCTGCCTGCCTCAGACACCAGCCTCTGCAAATGGTGCAGGGGAAAGGTCCCTGAACCAGCGGGAGGGCTGTGAAGTGAGATGGCAGTGGCAATGTCAATACACGGAGCAGGGACCTGACTGGCAGGACAGCAAGCAGGAGCTGGACACAGATTTCTAGAGCCTCAGCTCAGTGCTGCAGAGCTGGGGCACACAGGGCTAGGGGAGATGTCAGGGCTGATAGGTACGGTTTGACATTTCTGGGTTAGCTTCCCTCAAAGATGCTCTCCAACAGGCATGCTCCTGTAAGTTTTCTCCTGCCAGTGCTGGTGCTCAGCTGATGCCCCGAGGAGTTGCTTCCAAAATCTGCACTAGCAGGAAAAAAACAAAATCCCTGAAAAGAGAGTAGGTTTTTGCCAGGATGTTTCAGGTGGGACAGTGCTAATGTGAAGAGAGCAACCTGTGGGGCAGGCTGCCTTGGAATGCTGAGCTGCTCCCTAGAGCTCAACTTTCACCATCAGCTCTGCAGGCTGCTGCTCATACTGGGGTCCTGCCCTGTTTTGTGCCCTTGTCTGGAGGCTCCCATTAACACAGAAAAGCAGCACAGCTGAAAGCTCAGCCAGCAGAGAATCAGAAGGTCCCTTCCAGCCTGCTCCATCAGGCAGACCTGGCTGGTGCTTGGTGACGGGAGAACCAATGCCCACATCACAGCATCAAAGTACATTAGAGGTTGGAAGGGACCTCCAGAGATCATCGGGTCCAACCCCCCTGCCAAAACACGATCGCCCAGGGTAGTCTCCACAGGAATGCATCCAGGTGGGTTTTGAATGTGTCCAGAGAAGGAGACCCTGTCACAACCCCTCTGGGCAGCCTGTTCCAGTGCTCTGTCACCCTCACTGTAAAGAAGCTTCTCCTCATGTTGAGTTTCTCCTTCTGCTGAGGAGCCTAACCTTCCCCCAGTGCGTGGAGACAAAGACGTTTGGCAGTCTGGGAGAAGCTGAAGTGCATTGTGAAACATCAGCTGCGAGGTAGCTCGCACAAGATCTTAGATCAGCTCCTTGCAGCCAGAGCCACCTGGAGGAAGAAAAGCCGAAAGGTGAAAAAAATACTGATAAAACCAAACGGCTGTTTTCCTGGGATCTTGGCCTTCCTTCTGGACCTCACCCACTGCCCAGAGGTTGGCCAACAGTGGAAGTTTCCCCAGTACACAATGCTTTTCATATTCAAATGGCAGTATTTGCCTTCCTCGACCATTTCCAAACAAAGTCCTCCAGAGGCTTACTCATTTTCTTGATGGCCAGTTATTTGCATGGGTTTTACCACCTTGTGTGCTTAAGACAGTGAGGTGATGCGAGTGCAACAGAAAAGGAGGAAGATAAAGCCTTAGTGGCTGAGAATGTTCATACATTTGGCATAGGAGGTGATGGGAAGAATGATACTGGGCATACACGGCTGTGCCACCTCTTCCCTGCTTTATCTAGGGGGTGTGCTGCCAGCAGATCCCGTCTCTGATGGGTCTCTTAGCAGCTGAAGAGGGAGATAAGTGGAAGGGGGAGGGTGGGAATTTTCGTTGCTGGGAAGCAGAGGGGTGGTGCAAGGATCAATTAGCAGAAGACAAGTCGGGCAAGAGGCCATTCCTGAGCAAGCCTCTTCTTCATTTATAACAGATGAGCTCAGACCTGGGGAAAGGCAAAAAGACCTCCCCCTCTCCCCAAGCACTAAGGACCAGAGGGAAAGGAAGCTTTGTTGACAGGGTGTAATTCTACAGCATAAGCAGGGATAGTTTCTAAATATGAGAGAGAACCAGCTCAAACTGGTTCAACAGAAACTTTGTGCACCAAAAACCTCTAGCAAGGACATTAGAATAAGACACTTGCATCCTCAGCAGCAGCTCCCATCTGCTCAGCTGCAGAGCCACAGGGTCCATGCAGCAAACCCACAGCTCCCCAAAGTATCTGCCTCTCTCTTTAAACCTCCCCAAGTGTCCCTTCATCCTCTGCTATAGATTTGCTGCCACCCCCAAGGCAGAGAAAAGGGTTGTATGATGAGGCTTGGAAGACACAGCTACCAGCTTCAGAATGTGATGACACTCTACAAAAGGGCTTGCTTTGGTTTTAATGAAGTCTCTGCTGCCTAAGGACCTCTGATTACAGGGGGAAGGGAAAAAAAAACACCAACCAAACAAACAAACTCTTATTTCTTTATATATATATATATATATATATATATAGTGTGTGTGTGTGTTGGGGAGAGGAGTCGAACCCAGCAAAAAATGTCTGGGAAACTGATGTATATAGATAAAAAACACCAGGAGAAAGAAGTATCCAGATGCTGCTGCTTTTAAAAAGAAAAAGAAAAAATCTCACTGGCAAGTTTTTGCTGCTGGCCTAGTGACTCCAGAAGCTGGAGCTGGCTCTGATTAACCCACACAAAACCAAGGAAGTGCAGATCCAGGGCACAGAGGAGCCACAAGAGGCTTGGGAAACTCAATTTTCTGTTCTTCTGAAAGTTGTATCAGCTCTCGGCTCTCCCCTGCCTCTCAGGTGACTATGAGGCTTTGAGTATGATCACAGAATCACCAAGGTTGGAAGAGACCTCAAAGATCATCAAGTCCAACCTGTCACCACAGACCTCATGACCATGACCACAGACCATGGCACCAAGTGCCACATCCAATTCCCTCTTGAACACCTCCAGGGATGGTGACTCCACCATCTCCCTGGGCAGCACATTCCAATGGCTAACAACTCTCTCTGGGAAGAACTTTCTCCTCACCTTAAGCCTAAACTCCCCTGGCACAGCTTGAGACTGTGTCCTCTTGTTCTGGTGCTGGTTGCCTGGGAGAAGAGACCAACCCCCACCTGACTACAATCTCCCTTCAGGTAGTTATAGACAGCAGTAAGGTCTCCCCTGAGCCTCCTCTTTTCCAGGCTAAACAACCCCAGCTCCCTCAGCCTCTCCTCATAGGGCTGTGCTCGAGGTCTCTCCCCAGCCTCGTTGCCCTTCTCTGGACACATTCAAGAGTCTCAATGTCTTTCTTAAACTGAGGGGCCCAGAACTGGACACAGTACTCAAGGTGTGGCCTAACCAGTGCTGAGTACAGGGCACAATGACTTCACTGCTCCTGCTGGCCACGATAATGTGGAGCACAACATTACCATAAATGGGGATGAAGGGAACAGGACCTTGCATGTTATGGACCTCATAGAAGCCTAGAGCATGTCACATCTTAGCATCGAGCTCAGGCAGTGCACATGTCCCTGCTGGTTTGGCAGTACAGTGACCAAGGTGACACTAGCTGGGATATTAGGATATTGCTGCCCCCTCTTGTGGACGTTTCAAAGGAGCTGGCAAATCACATTGGGCAGCTGCTCTGGCTGAACATGAATCATAGAACGGTTTGGACTGGAAGGCACCTTAAAAATAGTCAGATTCCAAACCTCCTGCCATGGGCAGGAACATCTTCAGCTATTTCAGGTTGTTCGAAGCCCCATCTAACCTGGCCCCGAACGCTTCCAGGAGGGGAGCATACACATCTTCTCTGGGCAACCTGTTCCAGTGCCTCAACACCCTCACAGTAAAGAATTTCTTCCTGATATCTAATCTAAATCTAGAAGTGGGTAGATTCAGATTGGATGTTAGGAAGAAGCTCTTCCCCATGAGGGTGGTGAGACACTGGCACAGGTTGCCCAGGGAGGTGGTGGAAGCCTCATCCCCGGAGGTTTTTAAGGCCAGACTGGATGTGGCTCTGAGCAACCTGATGTAGTGTGAGGTGTCTCTGCCCGTGGCAGGGGGTTGGAACTGGATGATCCTTGAGGTCCCTTCAACACTGACAATTCTATGATTCTATTTCCATGATTCTTTCAGTTTAAAATGGATACCCCTCATCCTACCACTGCACTCCCTGATAGAGTCCCTCTCCATCTTTCCTCCTTCAAGTACTGCAACAATAACCCCATACCAAATGAAAAGTGGGGCAGTGCAGCCCACAGCCATCGGTGGAGGCACAGGCAGCAGGCAGGCAGCAGAGCTTGGGTCCCTCCTGGGAGTGGAGGTTGGTGAGGGAAGGGCTCCCACAGTGCCTAAGTGCGAGGGACACTCTCATTTAATCTGAAGAAGAATTTCTGGCGGGGGGAGTCCCGGCAGCTCAAATTCCTGGCCCAGAGCTTCACTAGGCAGACTGGTCACAAATATTTGTGAAGATTCCTGAAGCAGCCAGCATGTGGGTCAGGTGTGTCAGGGAAGAGAACAAAGAAGACACAGACACTTTGTCTTGTGGAAACTTTCCCCTCTTCTTGCCGGAGCGCCGGGCTGGCTCCAGCCGGGCTCCTGGCCTCTGCAGCTCCTGTCAACTGCTCGCTGTCATTTGTATATCCTCTCATGCAGGCTGCCTCTGGGCAACTCAGTGAAGATGGTAATTAAATGTTGAGTCTGCCCTCTGCAGAATCTCCTGGAGCTGTTAACAGGAACCAATGGTGAGTTTCAAAGCTCCTGACACAGCTGGAGATGAGGACATCTCTGAGGAGAGGCAGCCACGGGCTGAGGGCAACAGAAATTCTGCTGTGCCTCAGGTGGCAGCTTGCCCAAGAAACACTCATTTGCTTGTGACACTGGTCAGTCAAGCTGCCTTGCAGAAAGGCTCCTCCATGGGCACAGAAGATTGGATCTGCCACAATTTCTATAGCTGACTGTACTTCTCCACATCATCACCTATTACAGTGACAGGCAGTTCTATACTTGATGACCTCATGGGGTTCAACAAGACCAAATGCAAAGTCCTGCATCTGGGTCAGGGCAATCCCAAGCATTGATGTAGGCTGGGCAGGGACTGGCTTGAGAGCAGCCCTGAAGAAAAGGACTTGGGAGTGCTGGTGGACGAGAAGCTCAACAGGAGCTCTCAATGTGCACTTGCAGCCCAGAAAGCAAATCAGATCCTGGGCTGCAGCAAGAGAAGCATGGCCAGGAGGTTGAGGGAGGTGATTCTCCTCCTCTACTCTGCTCTGGTGAGACCCCACCTGGAGTACTGTGTCCAGTTCTGGAGCCTCTATTACAGGAAGGATCTGGAGGTGCTGGAAGGTGTCCAGAGAAGGGACATGGGGATGATCAGAGGGCTGGAGCTCCTCTCCCACAAGGACAGACTGAGGGAGTTGGGGCTGTTCAGTCTGGAGATGAGAAGGCTCCGAGGAGACCTTATTGTGGCCTTCCAGTATCTGAAGGGGGCCTACAGGAAGGCTGGGGAGGGACTTTTGAGGGTGTCAGGGAGTGATAGGACTAGGGGGAATGGGAAAAAAAAAAAAAAAAAAAAGAAATGGGTAGATTGAGATTGGGTGTTAGGAAGAAGTTCTCCCCCATGAGGGAGGTGAGACACTGGCACAGGTTGCCCAGGGAGGTGGTAGGAGTCCCATCCCTGGAGGTTTTTAAGGCCAGGCTGGATGTGGCTGTGAGCAGCCTGATCTAATGTGAGTTGTCCCTGCCCATGGCAGAGGGGTTGGAACAAGATGATCCTTGAGGTCCATTCCAACCCTGACAATTCTCTGATTCTCTGACCAGGGGAGAGTATGTCCAATGCCTCTCTCTGTTTCTACAAGGAGAGAAAAAACCCCAACACAACAAAAACCCAACAACAAACCAACCAAACAAACCAAGAGTGTCTGGGAAGATTAAACAGGCTATTTCCCACAGAGGTGCTACTTTAGTGAGCAATGTTTTCTTACCACATTCTGGTGTAGCTGTGGCACTTCAAATCTGCATCTGTTCTCTTTAGGAGGCTCAAAGCACACTTCAGTAGAAGCAAGTCAGGTCATTCCTAAGGCTTGCTGTAAGGGGAAGGAAAAATTGCATTCAAGATTGCTCTCTCCATTCTGCAGAGCTTGCAGACAACTCCCATCCCTCCTTCCCCCCAGCTTTAGAACTTTCTTTTTAACCTGAATGAACTGTCTGACCTCAAAGACAAAATTATTCTTCCTTAAGCAATAAATTAGGCAGGAGGGCTAAAGTAACTTATCAGGAAGGCTCATACCACCACAGCTTTTGTGCAGGGGACAACATTCTGGCCTGCCACTGTGGAGCCATCCCCTGTCATGCAGGAGCAGCTGCTGTGTTTATTTGCAGAGCCATTGTGCCAAGGGGAACCTGGGGACACCCAATATTTAGCTGTGAGCAAATGCTTGCTGCATCCTGCCCAGCAGCCACACAAACCCTGAGAGGTCTCCTCCAGCCTGCTGGGATTAACTCAGCCAAAAGCTTGGGCAAGCCCCTCACCCTGATGGCTGGAGCAAGGTAGGTCAAAGTTTTGCTGGTCAGAAACGGCTGAGAAGCTTGATGAACTTCCTTCTGCAGAGGTGGATGTCACCAACAAGTCAGATCAGACACTTCTGAAGAAGCAGCAGGTTTCTTTCACTGGAGCAGCTCAGTGGGCAGCATCTCCCAGTCTTGGAGAGCCTTGCCTTACAGAGCCTTGACCTGTAAGCTGTCACATAATCACAGTAATCACAGTATCGCCAAGGTTGGAAGAAACCTCAAAGATTATCAAGTCCAACCTGTCACCACAGACCTCATAACTAAACCATGGCACCAAGTGCCACGTCCAATCCCCTCTTGAACACCTCCAGTGATGGTGACTCCACCACCTCCCTGGGCAGCCCATTCCAATGGCAAGCAACTCTCTCAGTGAAGAACTTTCTCCTCACCTTGAGCCTAAACAATGCCCCTGAAAACACTGACCTGGGTGGAAAGAATAGCACCCACTGTAAGGACAAGAGGCCAACCCCTGACCTCCTGTGCTACAGAGAGGCTGCACTGGGGCCCTGGGCTCAGAGGACACACACTGGGGAGCTCCACGAGTAGCAGCTCTGCCCAAAAATGACCAACACATCACATAACTGCCTGTTTCTGGGCACAGCTGGGCAGTGGCAAGGACTTGCTCATTGCCAGGCACAGTGAAACCAGGTAGTGCACTTTGCACTGACTGCAGTTCCTTCATCAGCTGTTCCGGCTCTTGAGGAGTGGGATCTTAAGTCTGCAGGAAGCTTCAAAAGCTGGACTCCTGTTGCCACCTGAAGCTCAAAGTCATTTGAAAGAGCTGAGATTTCCTGGAGAGCAGAAACCCTGGTTTCTGGCACGGAGTGGAGGGGATGTGAAGGCTGAAGGCAGGTGGGAGCCCTGGGGGTGCAGGGCCTTTCCCCAGCCACCCCAGGCAGGAGCTGCTGGCACAGCCTGAGCGACACCACACGGCAGAACCTGGGAATGCTGACGCCCAGAGTCTGTGGTTACAGGTATGGGTGTGTGGCCCTGGTGCCAGCCCAGTGTCTGAACCTCCCTGGGTCTCCTGGTACCAAACTGGTGGCACTCCCCACAGCCCCTCTCCCCCCGTGCCTGGGAGCAGTAGCTCGCCTTGGCGCAGAGGGGGCCTGATGGGGTCTGGCCCCTTCACCTGCAGCTGTGTCCCCTCTGTTTTTTGGGCAGGAGAAACGGCTTTGCAGGCTGCAAAGCAGAGGGCTCAGGCTGCACATGCAGGCACCACCAGGGCCCTATCTAACACCAGAAGACATAAAGATGTGCTCTAGGTGAAAGAGACTGTAAGACACATAGCCTTCTCTTTTGGAGACTATCAAGAGAAGCAGCCATGGTTTCTAACAGCACCCTCTGGCCAGGGGTTACCTGCACCATGCCAGGACTGGCCACCCCATGGGCAGAGCATGGCTCAGCAGGGAGCTGCTCCTGGGGCAGCTTTCAGGGCACATGGAGGATAATGTAGGTGTACATAGCCGGAAACAAACCAGTGGGACTGGTGCAGAGAGGTGGCAGTGACAGAGCAAAGCCCACAGAGCAGAGCAGAGGGGAGAAAGCCTTCCAGCTATGGAGCAGCATTTGGAGGCCCAGCACTGCCAGATCAGTGGTGCTGGGGTAGGTCCATATGGTTCCCATACATACCCACTGCTGATTAGCCAAATTTCCATTTAGCTAAATTTACATTGCAGTGCCTCAGCCATCACCTGCCTGGAGACACAGCTAGAGCAACTCCTGCTTGAAGAACAGTGTCTGCTTTTGGTTTCAGACCCAAACCCCAAACCAGTCTGACCAGCTGGAGCCCAGTTTCAGGTTACACCCTGCTTGCTCTCTGGGTGACTTAGTGAGTAATGATCTCACTCCCAGCACACCGAGTAAGGCAGTTGCCTCTGCAGGTATCCACAGATGTTACATCCCCCACTTCCAGACCCTCCCAAGCCATGGGACTGCAACACCCGAGTGCTCTCCCCTGAGCGACCACAGCCTGGGCAGATGAAAGGGTGTGAGATAGCAGGCATGGGAAACTTACCTACCTCCTCTGCAGGTCATTGCTTCCCAGACACCACTCCCAAGTCAGATAAGACAAACAATTCCTCTTTATTATCAGAGTGAGCACGCAAAAAAAAATCAATCAAGATGTTAGGTTTATTGCATAGACCATGATAGGCTGTGGCAAAACCAAAGAGATGGAAGAAATGATACAAGGCAGATCACGATGGTCGGACTCAACGACCTTAAAGGCTCTGTTCCAACCTAAACAGCTCTATGAAAAGCCATGGAGGAATCTGACCAGCCCCAGGGACACTGAGGCAGATGCCTGTGATGGGGAGAAGAGTGCAGTCAGATTGCCAGCAGGCTGTGGGCAGCAGTTTCATCCCTTCCATCCCAAGCATCAGCCCAATAGGGCAGCTCTCCTGGAGCTTGAGAACCATGCCCTGAGCTTCACCAGAGCCTTCCAGAGCCACTTTGCTCTTGGCCCCGATAGGGTCCAAGCACTGAAACTGAAGTCTGTACGTAGATTTATGAGATTTATGTTCCTCACACACACACATGCAAACACACACACACACACACTGGTTTACTCTCTCTTCACAGCAGGAGTTTTTCCAAGAGCAGCAGGCACTGGAAGTTTGGGGATTGGTGCCAATCCCACAGCCAACAGGGTGTACCAGGCACTTCAGAAATAGCAGCTTCTGCCCATAACAGCAGTCCTCAGCTCCCAGAAGCACAAGCCCGGGCCACAGAGATGCAGCAGTATGAGAAGCACCTCACTGCTTGGGGGAACACACCAGATCTTGCTGAAGTGAGAATGTCCCACCTTGCCATGGGGCCAGCACCTCCCAGTGCTGGGCTCATCTTGCACTGGGAGAGACAGGCCAGCAGAAGCAAGGAAGCCCCAGAACATTAGCTGGTGATGTCCAGCTCAGTCCTGCGTTCCGGGAGCTGCCACAGACTCAGGTCAGGCTGTCTTCTTGGAGGGGAGCACAGTAAAATCAAAGCTGCAGCATCGGTCCAACTGCAAGGGAGCTGAGTCCTTCCACCTTTCAGTTCCCATTGTCAGGAGGAGTAGGGACATTTCCTTTCCTTTCATGTGAGAATAAATAGTTATTTACTCAATGTGTTTGAGGTCAGACTGAACGCTAGAAAAGCAATCGGGGCGACTCTCACAGGGGAAATAGGAGGCTGTAACACGCTAGCCAGGCAGAAAAACCCCTAGGTGTGCTTTTCTCTCGAAAAGCAAAGCCTAGTGATTAAAGCAGGTATTTCTGTCTCCTTCCATCTTGAAAACAGGAACCACTGGAGAGTGCCACAGGGCCCTTGGAGTGGTTCTGGATGGTTACGTGAATCTCGCAGCCCTCAAGAGGCTCACCGCGGCCAGGAGGAGTGCTGGGAGGCAGGGTCAGCCTGCAGGACTGGGGAAAGGGAGGAAAATACAAGGCTGGGTGGAATAAATGGCACTGCCAACAAAAGAATTGTTGACCCTGGCGAGCTTGCACCACTCACCAGTGTGAATGCTACCCAGATCCAAGCCCAGGGTCCATCGGTACGTTGAGCGGAGCTGTGCTCTGGGCTTGAGCAGGAAGAAAGATGCAGTTCAGAGTTTCACTGGATGGTTTGGGCTTAGGAAGGGATAGACATCAGCGAGCATCAAAATGCTCCCAGAGCCTCACTTTCCAGAGCAGCCCTTTAGCCAAGACAATCACAAACACTAGTACTGCCAAATCACGGCTAGATCTTGGCCTCTTGCTACAAATGTCTTCAAAGAGAAACAGTCCTTCAGACGCAGACCTGTGCCTAACAACAGCACTGCACAAGTGCTGGGGAATGCCCCAGTGCTGGGCTGCAGAGAGAGGCTGCAAGTCAGACTGGTTTGGTGGCACTGCTGTAAAACAGATGCTCAGTGTCCTCTGTGGTGGAGAGGGTGGAGTTGGTAGCAGTGGCTGGCTGACGGCGGCGGCTGTTCTTCTTCCTGCTCTTCAGGAAGAAGTAGCCAATGATCACCAGGACCACCATGATGCAGACCCCCAGGAGCACAGCAATCACGACCTCAAAGGCACCTGTGGGGGATACATGAACACATCAGGAGGGCTGCTCCCCAAGCTCTGGTGCAGCAGGAGCGCTCAGGAAGGAAGCAGGCACAAAAGCTGCTGCAGAAGCTGCGCTGGCCAAGAGAAGAGGTGGGCAACAGCTGGCCTGACAGCAGGATGGGCAAAGAAGAAAGAAGGGAACCGCTTGGCATAACGGCACGGGCAGGGCATAGCCAGCCTGTCTCTCCCAGCTGATGGTTCTCGTCGTTTCCCAGATGCACCACGCCCTCTAAAGGCTACGCGGTGACTTCGACAGGCTTGGCCATTTGACACCCCTAGGAATATGAAGCCCTTCTGCAATGCTGGCCTTGCTTTCTTATGCCAACAGGCAAGCCACCAAGGGGTGGTCTCAGGAAGAACCTCTTGTTTGGGACATCAGAGTGACCTGTGCTGGACAGGCTGTGGGGAAAGGAGAAGAGAAGGCTCAGGGGAGACCTTATTGCTCTCTACAACTACCTGAAGGGAGGTTGTAGCCAGGTGGGGATTGGTCTCTTCTCCCAGGCAACCAGCACCAGAACAAGAGGACACAGTCTCAAGCTGTGCCAGGGGAAGTTTAGGCTGGAGGTGAGGAGAAAGTTCTTCCCAGAGAGAGTTGTTAGCCATTGGAATGTGCTGCCCAAGGAGGTGGTGGAGTCACCATCCCTGGAGGTGTTCAAGAGGGGATTGGACGTGGCACTTGGTGCCATGGTCTAGTAGTCATGATGTCTGTGGTGACAGGTTGGACTTGATGATCTTTGAGGTCTTTTCCAACCTTTCTGATCCTATGATTCTATGAGAGAGCTTGTAGCAGTGCTGTGAGCACTTGTTCTTCACACTCCTGCATCGTCAGTGGAGACAGTCACACAGGCTGCACTTGAGAGCTCATGTGAATCTCAGGCTTAAATCAGTCTCTAGGGTTGAAGAATGGAGGTGGATAATTTCAGGAGTTCTCTACTGAAGAAAGAGGCCTTACAGCCCTGTGGTAAAAGGCAGCAACCTTGATGTGACATTGTTTTAAGAACATCCAATTTAATAGCTTTGGTGTTTGTTACAGTTGTAGAGAAGATGTTTAGGGTCATCAGATTTCCCCATAGCCTAGCACCCAACATTACTCCCATACCAATCTGAGACTCCTTTCTTGCAGCAGTGAGTGGTCCTTATATGACCTTGGCACTTAGGAAGAATTTGACGTGTCTTTTTCTGAGGTTGAACATGATGGAAGGAAAATCAGGAGCTTCTTAATCATAGAATCATTAAGGTTGGAAAAGAACTCTAAGAACATCAAATCCAACCTTCTACCCACCAGCTCCACGACCACTGAGTCACAGACAAAGGAGAAGCTGGACCAAAGAAGCACCTCTTGCCACTGCTAGCACCCCACAAATCCCACACTGCTCCCTCAGAATGAAAAGCAGGGAGAGAGAGAAGACTGCTGTTCGCAAGGAAAGGCCAAATGTTTTTCAGGACAGGGTAAAAGCAACAAGTAAGATCTGTAGGGAAAAAAGCTGTCACTTACTTAAGGTATCATTCTGGGATTCAAATTCCCACCTCCGGCCAATGACATCCGCTTCTGAATTGGGAGCACAGGGGGAGAAAAAAGCGTTACAAAGAAGGCTGGGAACAAGGCATAAGACAGGCTTCTGGGGAGCATACTTGTGGTGCCCTGAAGTAACTGAACAGATAAGAGCATCCCTCTTGACAGCCATGGCACAGAGCTCTCGGGGCAGGCTGTGAGGCAGAGTGGAGCTGAGGGTGACACTTCAAAGCAAGCAACAGTTTGCCTCTTAAGAGACACAGTTTGGCAGAATTCCTCCTGTTTCAGCTGCTGGACTCCACAGCAACACACACACAAACCTCTACAGTGTAGGCCTTTCCCTCTTGTTTCTTTAAAACTTCTGCCTAGTATGTGCTGTTGAGGATTTTCTTCCTCGATCCACTCCCGCCTGGGGAGAGCTGGAGCCAAGCGGGAAAGCGAAGATTCTTTCCAGAGAGGCTACACAGGATCCTTGGTTGTTTTGTCATCATCCTCTGTCCCTTTTGCCACACCACCACCCAAAATGTTTTCCAGCTCTGAGAAATGACAGGCTGCACTGCAGGGAGAGGCTGTAGGTACACGCTGTTCCCTGTAAGCCATCGGTCATGCTGAAGAATGCTGTGATGCATGGCCAGGGACTGAGAGCAGAGCTGTTCTGACTGAAAGCCACTGTGCCTCTTTGGGACCACAGAATTTCACCTGGAGTGAGAAAAACTCCAACAAAATCCCAGCTTACTTGTGATGCCTGAACATGATTTCATACACTCTTCCTCCTCTAGAAAGTTGTTGTTGTTGCCACCACAGCCCCCATAGGTGAAGGGGTCACACTTCTCAGAGAATGGGTTATAGTACCAGCGGGGGATGCTCTCAGTGCACTGTCCAGTATCAGGCAAGTCCACACAGTGACCTGGTAAGGGAAAGGAGAGGTGTTCTAATGCAAGCAACAGCTTCTGCTCACAAGAGAAGAGCACAAGCACTGTTGGCAAAGGGAATCCATGGCCAGAGCAATGGCTTGCAGGTCCCCTCTGCCCAGCTGCCCAAACTGGCCTTGCCAAGGCGAGCTGCCACCTGCTCATAAACCCAACTTACAAGGAGGAGAAAGAACCATCAGACTGTGTGGAGATGTTAGGCCTTGGATTCAACACCCTGCAGAAATGACCTGTACTTCTGGACAGGCAAAAGGGAACAGGAAGAGCCTGGACACACAGAAACCACAGTTTGGCTCAGGTGTCCTCTAGCAGAAAGCTTCATTTAAGCTGACTGGGGTGTTATGGGTTTAAGAACCCTAGAGAAGAAAAGTGTGGAGTGTTTTCTTTTACTCCTTTGGGGAGGGGTAAAAGACCTCCTGTCCACTCCCTAAACCCATGGCACTGGGGATATGCTCCCTCAGCCTGGTGACAGTGTCATTGTCTACACCAGTACAAACCAGGCAAAGGTATGGGATCAAGTACAGGAGCACAATAACTTGTGTGATGCTTCTGTTGGAGACCTGCTGAGGTGGAAATGGTTTGGCCAGGAGAATGTAAACCTGCTCTAAACAGCTGTCCTCAAAGTCACAGAACAGGCCCTTGCTCATTCTTAGTACAGGGACTATCCAGGTGCTACCCAGATCCCAAACCACCTGGTTTTGGAATTATAGAGGGAAGCAGTTTTACCATAAAACAACAGACAAGAAAACCCCCAAAGCTGGTAGATGTCAGCCCAGGTTCTCTGAGCACTCCATACCTTGCTTGTGTGTGACATTGAGTTTCTGCAGTCTGTTGAACTCACGAGCATCTGCAAGAGAAACATTTCATGTTACAACTTCTCTCACCAGCTGAATACAGAAGCAATGTCTCCATCCATGCAGACATGGGCAGGCAGGGCTTTCTTGCTCATTGCTTTGCTTTCAGATGCTAGGGAAAAGTGAGGTACATTCTGAGGCTCTGAAATAACTCAAAGCTATCAGAGGAACCTGGGAGAAATAAAATGTAATAACAAGAAACTACTCCAAATTTCCAGCCCACAGTTACAGAGACTACAATAAGGAAAACAAAGGCTGCTTCCTTGGGTTTTTTTTTTTTCCCATCAGGAAGTCTGGGGAAACTGCTGTCACTCCAGGTTTTAAGAGGTGTGACAGAGCACTAGTGTAAGAGAGGGAAAGAGAGACTTAAATTGTGTGCTTGCAGCATAAAAAGTCAACAAAATACCCACATATAGGAAAAAAGGTGATGAGGTGGGAAGAGAGGGAGGTGGGAAGAGAGGTGGAAAGAGAGGTGGGAAGAGAGGTGGAAAGAGAGGTGGAAAGAGAGGTGGAAAGAGAGGTGGAAAGAGAGGTGGAAAGAGAGGTGGAAAGAGAGGTGGAAAGAGAGGTGGGGGAAGGGGTGATCGAGGACTTGGGCAGCTTGCCACTGTGCATTTACATTAGCATAGTGTGAGGATAGTAAAGGGACTGTGACACTGGATAGACTGAGAGAGATCATGGGTTCATTTCCTGTCTCTCAACTCTAGGAGAAAAAGAATATTGGAGGAGGAAGGGAGGAGAGGCTCTGAAGTCTTACTGACAGGTGCAGAGAAGGAAGTTGAAGGTATTTAAAAAGCAGGAAACATCCCAGAGGGAAGATCAGCTGCGGCAGTCAGCAACATCCCAGAAGGAAGATCAGCTGTGGCAGTCAGCAGGGATATGGGAGATGGCAGAACCAGCAAATATAATGCTGCTGAAAGAGGTAAGAACAGAAGGCACCAGGAAGCATTGGGACAACACCTTTAACTGACACTGTACCCAGCCCTGGGCAGATACTAAGTTGTCTAAGCCAGAATGTGAAGCACTTACATTGCTCACAATACATCTCGTCCGATCCATCAGCGCAGTCAAGAGTTTCATCACACTCCAGATAGGCATCAATGCAGCAGCCATCCTTGCACCTGAAGAAGGGGGGCTGGCAGTTCCCATTGCACACTGCATCAGAAACAGTTCAGACAGCTCATTGAAATTCGTTACTTCTGCTTGCCACACAGATGCTTTATGAAGAACTTAAAAGCTTCTGATGGGGCTGGCAAACAAGAAAGGTTACAGCATCTCTTCAGTGCCACCCTAGACTCAAAACCCCCATAATATTATTGTTTATAAAGGAAGCATTGCTCTAGGAACAGCCATGCTTCCTCTCACAAAAGTACAGAAGAAAGAATGAGCTGCTCAGGAAGAATATGGAGATGTTGCCCAAGCAAGCATGGGGGGATTACAGTAGAAAAGCCAAACTGAAACCTGCAGACTGGGCTGTGACAGCCAATGGAGAAGAGCAGTTATCCCCCTCTGCTCCAGAGGTGGTCCCAAGTGCCGAGTACTGTGCCAAGTTCTGAGCTCCACAGCACACAAAAGACAGTGGTATACTGGAGTGGATCCAGCAGAGACTCAGCAAGGGGCTGGAGCACAAGTTTGATCGTGAAGTTATGGAAAAGACAGAGATAGACTCATTTTGGAGGTGCACAGAAATAGAATGAGAGGCATGAGTTGTGACAAGGGAAAGTCATTCAATAGTAATGGGGAGAAATGTTAATAAGGGTCATCAAACACTGGCACAGTATGAGCAGAGAAAGCCTCAAATCTCCTTTGTCAGAGATACCCAAAAATGGGCTGAATGCAGTCCTGAGCAATCCAATAGGACTCAAAGCTGGTCCTGCTTTGAGTAGTGGGATGGAGCAGCTGACCTCCAGAGGGAAGCCCCAACCTGAATTACCCTATGGCATGGAAGTGAGAGGCTCAGTAAAGGAATTAGACTCCAGTGCTTCACTTTCCTCTCTGACTGAGTGCTAATCAAAAGCCACAGGAATGGATGTGAGACACTGAGCCTGAGCTTACAGCAGGATTACACAGGGGTACAGGAGGCTCACCTGGCTCTTGTCGCCCACCAACAGAACCTGAAGAGACAAGGGGGAAAATACAATTATCACCACAGCCTTTTGTCATCTGAAGATCAGCTTTATTTTACCTGCCCATCTCACCTAGGAAGTGCATATTTTCTGGAAGCAAGACCTCTAAGAGCTAGGGTGGGGAAATAGATATTCCCACCACCCACAGACCCCAGATGAGTAGTACCCATGTAAGGCAGGCCTGGAGGAAGACAGGGGAACTTCCCACCACTAGAAAGACCATTCCCCAAAGGTCTTTCTCTTCCAAAGCTTTTGCCTCCTCCTCCTTAAGCTGTTTACCACAAAGGGGTTGGCAGAGCCCATTTATTTCGGGCAGCACTAGGTCATGGTGGAGACTTGGCTAAGAGGGTGCTAAGGATGAATGGTATTTTCATTTTGAGAGTGAAGCACTTCTAGCACAACCCCCCCACCCCCTCCCCACCCCACCCCACAACACTCTCTTTAAATTTAGGTTTCAGATGTGACACAAAGATTTGGTGAGGGTTTTTGCAGCCAGGGACACTGTCCAGGAGAGCAGTGTTCCAGGAGCTGGGTGAGATGTATTACAATACAATACAATACAATACAATACAATACAATACAGGTTGGAAGAGACCTTCAAGATCATCGCGTCCAACCCATCAACCAATCCAACCCACCCAACAACTAAACCATGCAGCCAAGCACCCCATCAAGTCTCCTCCTAAACACCTCCAATGAAGGTGACTCCACCACCTCCACGGGCAGCCGATTCCAATGGGCAATCACTCTCTCTGTATAGAACTTCTTCCTAACATCCAGCCTAAACCTGCCCTGGTGCAGCCTGAGACTGTGTCCTCTTGTTCTGGTACTGTCTGCCTGGGAGAAGAGGCCAACCTCTGCCTGGCTACAACCTCCCTTCAGGTAGTTGTAGAGAGCAATAAGGTCACCCCTCAGTCTCCTCCTCTCCAGGCTAAGCAACCCCAGCTCCCTCAGCCTTTCCTCATAGGAGAGTGTGAGACTAGGATTCCCCATCCCTAATTAGCCCAGCCTCCTGAGCTCTCTGAGCTCTAACTAGCTGCTGGCCAAGAAGCTGCCTGACCTGCCCACAATCATCCCAATGCTATGAGAAAGAGTGGGCTGATTTTCGAAGAAGACTCACCTCTGACATTCTTGCAGGCAAGCCTACACTCCTCCTCTCGTAAGTAGTTATTCTTGTTGGGCTTGCAGCCACCAAAAACGAACTCCTCACACTGCTGAAGGCTGGGGTTGTAAAACCAGCGTGGAAAAGATCCTCGGCACCAACCCACCTTCTTAGGAGTCAAGCAGTGCTCTGTAAGGAGGTTAACATAAAAGGCTCTGCTTAGCTTCCTTTGCCATCCCCACACAAAGGAGAAAACCTTCCAAATGGAAGTTTGTGGATAGGATAGGATAGGATAGGATAGGATAGGATAGGATAGGATAGGATAGGATAGGATAGGATAGGATAGGATAGGGTAGGGTAGGGTAGGGTAGGGTAGGGTAGGGTAGGGTAGGGTAGGGTAGGGTAGGGTAGGATAGGATAGGATAGGATAGGATAGGATAGGATAGGATAGGATAGGATAGAATAGAATAGAATAGAATAGAATAGAATAGAATAGAATAGAATAGAATAGAATAGAATAGAATAGAATAGAATAGAATAGAATAGAATAGAACCAGACCATGTTGGAAGAGACCTTCAAGATCATCAAGTCCAACCGTTCATCCAACACCACCTAATCAACTAAACCATGGCACCAAGCACCCTGTCAGGTTTCCTCATGAACACCTCCAATGATGGTGACTCCACCACCCAGCAACCCCAGCTCCCTCAGCCTCTCCTCACAGGGCTGTGCTCCAAACCCCTCCCAAGCTTTGTTGCCCTTCTCTGGACACCTTCCAGCAAGTCAACATATTTCCTAAACTGAGGGGCCCAGAACTGGACACAGGACACAGGTTAGGTGTGGCCTAACCAGTGCTGGGTACAGGGGCACAATGACTTCCCTGCTTCTGCTGGCCACACTATTTCTGATACAGGCCAGGATGCCATTGGCCTTCTTGGCTGCCTGGGCACACTGCTGGCTCATGTTCAGCCTACTATCAACCAGTACCCCCAGGTCCCTTTCTGCCTAGCCACTCTCCAGCCACTCTGACCCCAGCCTGTAGCACTGCATTTTCCACAGATCTCAAGTAGAGAAGTGGTAGAATGTAAATACATTACCATTGGATGCAAAAGGGGAAAATAATGATAAGGTCCAAATAACCCCATTGGTCTGATTGCTAACATCAGGTTAGTTGTGTAAAGTAATTCTTTCTCTTTTCAGTTTCCTCACTCTAGCAGATACTAACTGTTGCTTCTGCTGGCTTTGCTGACCTTGGCTGCATCTCCTTGTTGTGGCTAAGTACTAACAGCTACTCTTTGCTCTTCTTTCTCTTGTCCCATGTTCAGGGGAAAGGCGTCGGGGGAGAGGAGGAAGCTGTTGGTAAGCCCCTGGTTTTGTAAATATATCTAAGTATTTGTACATATTCATTGTATTCCATATTTCATAGAATCATAGAATCAGTCAGGGTTGGAAGGGACCACAAGGATCAGCTAGTTCCAACCCCCTGCCATGGGCAGGGGCACCCTACACTAGATCAGGCTGGCCAGAGCCTCGTCCAGCCTGGTCTTAAACACCTCCAGGGAGGGGGCCTCAACCACCTCCCTGGACAACCCATTCCAGGGCTTCACCACTCTCATGGTGAAGAACTTCTTCCTCACATCCAGCCTGAATCTCCCCATTTCCAGCTTCATTCCGTTTCCCCTAGTCCTATCACTACCTGAGATCCTGAGAAGTCCCTCCCCAGCCTTCCTGTAGGCCCCCTTCAGATACTGGAAGGCCACAATGAGGTCACCTGGGAGCCTTCTCTTCTCCAGACTGAACAGCCCCAACTCCTTCAGTCTGTCCTCATAGGAGAGGTGCTCCAGCCCTCTGATCATCCTCGTGGCCCTTCTCTGGACACGCTCCAGCACGTCCACATCCCTCCTGTAATAGATTTCTAGATTGCAGTGTGCTTGTAAATACAGCTTCATTTGCTTTCAGCTGAGCTGGTCTGGCAATTTTGTGTTGGGGGGAATTTCAACCCCCTGCAAGCTTTCAGGTTCCTCTGTGTCCTACACCCTCAGCTGCACCCCCAGGCTTCAGCCACTCTGGCGTCACCCAGCAGAGGGCCCTGACATGCAGAAAGGAAGGAGTTATTGCAAGGCATTTCTTCTGCAGAAAGGCACAAAAAAAAAGTCTAAAATAGACCCCCATGGATGAGGAAACCTCCCACTACTGGCCAGGTGCAGGCTTTCACTGGGAAAAGTTGACATGCAGCTCCAGTCTCTTGGTTGTGCTCACCTCTCATCTACCCCATCAAGAAGACCACTGGTAACACAAGAGCACCCAGGCTTGGGGACTCCAGCTAGATATTCAAGGGCTGAGGCTCACCTTCAGTCTGCTCAGAATTCAGCACCATGATGGTGATGTTGGTAAAGTCTTGCTGCTGTGCAGTGTCCGTGACAGTAAGCTGGAAGACGTAAGTCCCCGCCTGCAGGTTGGAGATTTCTACCTCATCTTCTTTGTGATTCTGAGAACACAAGAGAGAGGTTCATGCAGAAGAAGAATCATAGAATCAGTAAGGTTGGAAAAGACCTCAAAGATCATCAAGTCCAACCTGTCACCCAACACTTCATGACTACTAAAACCATGACTCTAAGTGCCACGTCCAATCGTCTCTTGAACACCTCCAGGGACAGTGACTCCACCACCTCCCTGGGCAGCACATTCCAATGGCTAACAACTCTCTCTGTGAAGAACTTCCTCCTCACCTTGAGCCTAAACTTCCCCTGGCACAGTCTGAGACTATGTCCTCTTGTTCCGGTGCTGGTTGCCTGGGAGAAGAGACCAACCCCCTCCTGGGTACAACCTCCCTTCAGGTAGTTGTAGAGAGCAATAAGTTCTCCCCTAAGCCTCCTCTTCTCCAGGCTAAACAATTCCAGTTCCCTCATCCTCTCCTCACAGGGCTTGTGCTTGAGGCCTCAGTGAGTGAGTGAAGCCATGCAAGGCCTCTGATCCTGCATTTTTAGGAAAGGAGTTTGGCTGGAACCCCCAAGCAGATGTCTGACATGAAAACTGTCTCAGTGCTATACATTTCTCCCAAATCCATGGGCTGGTTCCAAGCTGGAACAGCAGAGTGGAAGAGTACCTCAAGCATCATCAGGTAGTTCATATTTTGGGGCACTGTGAAGGCATGAGTGGAAATAAAAATCATAGGAGAGGACTGAAATACCTGCAGCTTTTGTTTTAATTTGTAAAGAATGAAATCTATTGTGAATCATTTACTTAGTGCATATGAGCTGGGTGCATTTAAGAAACACAAACCCTTTCATTTTTGACTAGGACAAGTGTATTTCACTGCCAAGATGGAAATGAGTGCCTATTTCTTTGCCTGCTAAGAGGTTTCTGGAAGACTGAATTACTGACCTGACCAAGCTGTCAGCTCGTGGCTTGGACAGCAGCACTCTGTGCTGGGTTAGGAACTGGCTGGAGGGCTGAGCCCAGAGAGTGGTAGTGAATGGTGCCACATCCAGCTGGCAGCCAGGCATTAGTGGTGCCCCCAAGGATCAGTGCTGGGCCTCACCCTGTTCAGTATCTTTATTGATGATCTGGAAGAGCGGATTGAGTCCACCATCAGTAAATTTGCAGACAACACCAAGCTGGGAGCAGGTATTGATCTGTTAGAGGGTAGAAGGGCTCTACAGATGAGCAGAGTCCAACATAATGGCATTCAACAAGTCCAAGTGCTGGGTTCTACACATTGGCCACAACAATCCCATGCACTGCTACAGGCTGGGAACAGAGTGGCTGGAGAGCAGTCAGGCAGAAAGGGACCTGGGGGTACTGATTGACAGCCAGCTGAACATGAGCCACCAGTGTGCCCAGGTGGCCAAGAAGGCCAACAGCATCCTGGCCTGCATCAGGAATAGTGTGGCCAGCAGGAGCAGGGAGGTCATTCTGCCCCTGTACTCTGCACTGGTTAGGCCACACCTTGAGTCCTGCGTCCAGTTCTGGGCCCCTCAGTCAGAAGGACATTGAGACTCTTGAACGTGTCCAGAGAAGGGCAACAAGGCTGGGGAGAGGTCTGGAGCACAGCCCTATGAGGAGAGGCTGAGGGAGCTGGGGTTGCTTAGCCTGGAGGAAAGGAGGCTCAGAGGAGACCTTATTGCTGTCTACAACTACCTGACGGGAGGTTGTAGCTAGGAGGGGGGTGGTCTCTTCTCCCAGGCAACCAGCACCAGAACAAGAGGACACAGTCTCAAGCTGCACCAGGGGAAGTTTAGGCTCAAGGTGAGGAGAAAGTTCTTCCCAGAGAGAGTTGTTAGCCATTGGAATGGGCTGCCCAAGGAGGTGGTGGAGTCACCATTCCTGGAGGTGTTCAAGAGGTGATTGGATGTGGCACTTGGTGCCATGGTCTAGTAGTCATGAGGTGTTGGGTGACAGGTTGGACTTGATGATCTTTGAGGTCTCTTCCAATCTTATTGCGTCTATGACTCTGTGATGATTCTTTGACTTTGTCAGAACAGAAAGCTGTGATATTACTGACAAAACTTTTTTTTTTTCCCCTTGTCTTTCCTGAAATTATTTGGTCACCATTTCCACCCTCTCTGCCTTTTTGGTTCGGTTTCAAGAGAACAGAGTGTTGCCACATGTCATTTTAATGCAGTTAACATAATACTAGAGGATTCTTTCCTTCCCAAAATCCTTCGGTTGGGCTGGGGGAAGGGAAAAGCAAAAGAGCACTGCCAGATTTCTACAGGCCCCTTAGCACCCAGTTATTGCTGGTATTCAAATCAGCTGTGGGACTGATGCATCCATTTGCTAATTCTTCCACAAAGGTGTCACAAAAGCTCAGTATGACCCCCAAGGCTTTCCAGAGCATTTTGCAGAAGCTTAACAGCAATCACTTGCCCTTTTAAAGCCACAATTCACATTCAACATCCCTCAGATAGGCAAGGTTCACACCTCACAGACCTTGGAGGTGTCAGGAGACTGTGACTCATGCTCCAGCTCAGATAAAATAGGAGGAGCCACCTATCCTCTGAAGGGAGATAAAAGTCCAGGAAAAGCCCCAGGAGAACAGAAGCAGAGCCCGACTGCATTGTTCAGAGTCAGAGGAGAAGCAGCACTAGAATGGAGCAGAGCAAGGCTAAGGGCAGGCCCCCCAGTGAACTGCAGGAGCTTGGAATCAGCGGCAGCCCTCTCACTGAAGCTGCTGCCCTCTCAGGTGCTCCCACCCAGGCAGATCAGATGTTGTTCAGGAAAGTTTGAGATGGAACCGTGGTGCAGGGAGCCTGAGTCCCGATGAGGCCAAAACCCAGCCCCTCCTAGCAGTGCGGGAGAGGCTGGCGTCCAACAGGAGGAGCACTCCCCAGCTCCTGGGAACAGGCTGGTGGGAGGGCTGGCTCCAGGAAGGAAGGACAAGGTGACCTGCGAGTCAGTGGCTGTGACAGCAGAGCAGTGCAGATCAGAGGTGACGCTGAGCAAGCTGCTTCCTCCCTGCCGCTCCCTACCTTCATCTCCACAGAGGTGTCACCAAGGATCTGCTTCCATTCGTATCTGACTATCCCTCGGTCGTCTGTGCTCTCTGTGCCCCTCAGCATCACCGGCTCCCCGGGCTGCACCCTCATGTCCTTGCCAGTGCGGGCGATGGGAGGATGGTCATCTGCAGAGCAAACGCAGAACAAGGCTCGGGTAAGAGGCCGAAGGCTCCAGTCTCCGTGACAGCAAGACAAGGATTCTTCAAGGCTAAATCAGACCTGAGGCCCTGAAAGGAAAACACTTTTATAGGGCTGAGCTTCTTGCAGCTGTTACAGAACACGGAATTAACCAGGTTGGAAAAGACCTGAGAGATCATCAAGTCCAACCTACCACCCAACACCATCCAATCAACTAAACCATGGCATCAAGTGCCTCATCCAGGCTCTTTTTAAACACTTCCAGTGATGGCGACTCCACCACCTCCCTAGGCAGCACATTCCAATGGCCAATCCCTCTTTCTGTGAAGAACTTCTTCCTAACATCCAGCCTAAACCTCCCCTGGTGCAGCTTGAGACTGTGTCCTCTTGTTCTGACACAATGTTGCCTGGGAGAAGAGACCAACCCCCTCCTGGCCACAACCTCCCTTCAGGTAGTTGGAGACAGCAAGAAGGTCTCCCCTGAGCCTCCTCTTCAGCTTTCAGCTCCCTCAGCCTCTCCTCGTAGGACATGTGCTCCAGACTCCTCCCCAGCTTTGTTGCCCTTCTCTGGACACATTCCAGCAACTCAGTATCTTTCTTAAACTGAGGGGCCCAGAACTGGACACAGAACTGCCCTCACCAATCCAGCAGCTCTAGCTCTTACTGCCCTCACCAACCCAGCATCTCTAGCTCTTACTGCCCTCACCAGCCCAGCATCTCTAGCTCTTACTGCCCTCACTAATCCAGCAGCTCTAGCTCTTACTGCCCTCACCAGCCCAGCAGCTCTAGCTCTTACTGCCCTCACTAATCCAGCAGCTCTAGCTATTACTGCCCTCACTGATCTAGCAACTCCGGTGCCCAACACGGCAGTGCCTCTGGACCAGTTGGCTCCCTGGCCACTTCTGCCCACAGGAACCACTCTAAGTGGGTGTCCCTGTGGCTATACTGCCATTGTGCTTCCAACTATTGGACCACATCCTCACAAAACAGCACAGAGCAATTTCCACCCTTCACTTAGGGAGATGACCCAGCGTGGGTGTTGGAAGAATGTGGGACTGACTCTCATCACTCCTACCACCATCCCTAAGCAGAGGGAGCTATGCAATGTGGGATTTGGATGGGAAATACCTCTCCTCCACCTTAACTTCCACCCCAGTCTCTGACAAGCATGTCTTAAACACAGAACACACGAATGCCATCCATGAGACCGCTATGTCTGTGCCATTCCATGCATCCTCTGCAATCCCTTACACACTTTTCCAGGCTGTGAGTGCTTACACATCAAATGAAAACCAATCCCTGCCCACGCCAGCAAGAGCAGCCTGTGCAATGACACCACTGAGCCTGACTCAGACCTCCTTTTGGTCTGAACATCTCTGATCACAGGCTTCCTGCATAACTCAGCCCATAAAACTCCACCTGGCAGCACCTGTTCCAAGTCCAAGACTCAGTGTACAAGTTCAACCTGAGCCTTTTGGAAAGGCATCGATCGTCATTTACAAGCTAGATAAAAATCACTCAGCCACATCAACTGTGACTGGAGAAGAGGGTAAGTGCCCAACCCCCGAGAAAACTACTCCATCAGCTAGTTATTTTCACTGTTGTAGACTCACTCCTAATTTCCTGTGTGAGTGTTTCTGGATTCTAGCTGACTCTTGCTAGAGCTTAGCAAAGGGACCTTTAATACAAGGCATATCAACAAACCAACCAACCTGACATTCCAAACCAGCTGCTCTTTAGTTCTTTCACCACTAAATCCGGTGGGGTGGAGGGCTTTGCAACACATATTCCAGATCAGTTACCACAGCTCAGCCCAGAATCTTCTGTTTTCTAGTGTATCATACAAAAAACTTGGGGGTACTGGTGGATGTAAAGCTGGACATGAGCCAGCAATTTCACACTCTCAGCCCAGAAGGCCAACTGTATCCTGGGGTGCATCAAAAGTGTGGCCAGCAGGTCAAGGGAGGGGATTCTTCCCTTCTACCCTGCTTTGGTAAAGACTCCACCTGGAGTAATGTGTCCATCTCTGGAGCCCTCAGCACTTTAAAGACATAAACCTATTGGAGAGGATCCAGAGGAGGCTACAAAAATGACTGAAGGGCTGGGACACCTCTGCTACAAAGAAAGCCTAAGAGAGTTGCAGTTGTTGAATCTGTAGAAGAGAAGGCTCCATGGAGATCTTATTGCAGCCTTCCAGTACTTCAAGAGGCCTATGAAAAAAAGATGGGGACAGTCTTTATAGCAGGGTGTGTTGTGACTGGACAAGAGGTGATGGTTCCAAACTAAAGAGAGGACATTTAGACTAGCTGTAAGGAATAAATATTTACCCTGAGGGGGTGAAACATGGGCACAGGCTGCCCAGAGAGGTGGTAGAAGCAGCATCCCTGGAAACCTTCAAGGTCAGATTGGATGGGGCTGTGAGCAGCCTGATCTAGGTGAATACATGCCTGCTTACTGCAGAGGTTTGGACTGGGTGACTTCTATATGTTCCTTCCAACCCAGATCATTCTATGATTCTGTGATAGTCATTTTATCACGGTCTTAAAAATGCTGCTGCCACCAGGAAGTCACAGAGGGAACAAACCTCCCCTTGTTTACACATTCAAGTGCTGTGCTCAGCCTGTTTGGCTGCAGAATCAGGGAGGGTACATGTGTGCCAGCTCTCTGAGGTTGCCCCTGCAGCTTACCACCCTCATCACCCGGTGGCTGATGGGGCTGCAGTTTTGCTGTATGAGAAGAGGTCAGCCACTCCTAGCTTTGCACAGCTGCAGGGCTTCTAGTTGTATCTATCACTCCAGCCTGTGTGCTCCCTACACTGGTTGTGTCTTTTATTCCATCCTTTTGTGTAAGCCTTGGGTGGGAGCAAAATGGCATCAAGCTCATATTGTTGAGCTTGATCCAATCACCTAAATAGGCAGAGGAGACTCAGACAGACTGAAAGAAGCCAGGAAGACAAACAGAGATGCCCACCCTGGTGTCCTCTCACCTTTGGGTGAGACACCCCCCTGCATCAGGGTTGCATGCCAGAGTGATGGGTCCTCACAAAGACTTCTGAAGACACTAGGCAGGGCCTTGAGAGACTGGCACTTCTTGGGTTTGAGCAGATCCAGCAGAACAAATAAACAGAGTTTTGGTTTATTTTCAAGTGGTCTTTCCATTGTTCCTTGTCTTACTACTGTGCACCACCAAAAAGAGATTGGCCCCATCCACTTGACACTCACCCCTCAGATGTTTATAGACATTGATCAGATCCCATCTCAGTCTTCTCAAGACTAAACAGCCCCAGGTCTCTCAGTGTCTCTTCATAGGGCAGATGCTCAAGTCCCCTAATCATCCCTGTGGCTCTCTGTTGGACTCTCTCCAGCAGGTCTCTGTCTCTCTTGAACTGGGAAGCCCAAAACTGGGCACAATACTCCAGGTGTGGTCACATCAGGGCAGAGTAGAAGGGGAGAAGAACTTCCCTACAGCTGCTGGACACACTTTTCATGATGCACCCCAGGATACCATTGGCTCTCTTAGCCACAAGGGTCCATTGCTGTCCCATGGAGAATTTGCTGTCCACTAGGACTCCAAGGTCTTTCTCCATAGAGCTGCACTTCAGCAGGGCAACCCCTAACCTGTACTGGTGCCTGCTGTTATTCCTCCCCAGGTGGAGGACACCTGTCATGAGAACATTCATGAGTCAAAGCCATAACTGGACCTGGCAAAACCTTCCAAACTAAACAGGGAAAAGGAGCCCCATGAGCAGCTTTTTTAAGTCTTTCCCTTTCCTCCTTAGGACATCTGAAAAAGTGTCTTTGGGGTATTTCTGCTGCATTGACTACTTTCAGTGGCAACGTGGCTGCTCTCCACCTGAGCTTCACAAACAAATGCTGCCTGAGCCAGAGGGAATACTGGCCAAGAGGGCCAATGGCATCCTGGCCTGCATCAGGAACAGTGTGGCCAGCAGGAGCAGGGAGGTCATTCTGCCCCTGTACACTGCACTGGTTAGGCCACACCTTGAGTCCTGTGTCCAGTTCTGGGCCCCTCAGTTTAGGAAGGATGTTGACTTGCTGGAGTGTGTCCAGAGAAGGGCAACAAATCTGGGGAGGGGTTTGGAACACAAGCCTATGAGGACAGGCTGAGGGAGCTGGGGTTGCTTAGCCTGGAGAAGAGGAGACTGAGGGGAGACCTTCCTGCTGTCTACAGCTACCTGAAGGGAGGTTGTTGCCAGGTGGAGGTTGGTCTCTTTTCCCAGACAACCAGCACCAGAACAAGAGGACACAGTCTCAAGCTGCACCAGGGGAGGTTTAGGCTGGATGTTAGGAAGAAGTTCTACACAGTGAGAGTGATTGGCCATTGGATGGGCTGTCCAGGGAGGTGGTGGAGTCACCATCACTGGAGGTTTAGGAAGAGACTGGATGGGGTGCTTGGGTGCATGGTTTAGGTGATTAGATGGTGTTGGATGATAGGTTGGACTCGATCTTGAAGGTCTCTTCCAACCTGGTTTATTCTATCCTGTTCTAATGTCACGGAGCAGCTGGCAGTAGGGCAAATCTGCATTCCATTTGGGTTGCTCTGAAAATCTGCTTGAAAAATGAAAGTGGCTTCTGGTGTGATGCTCTTCTGACTGTGGAAAGTTTCTGCTGCAAAACTCTGTAATTAACTGGGAGATTAAAGCTTTATGATGGTGCTCTGTGCTGTGCTCCTGGAGTCATGTCATAAAGTGACAACTTCCATGTATAAAACACATCAGAAGGTGAATTACATTTCCTTCATGATCCCAGAGAAAAGCTTGAGAGAGTAAACCAGAAAAAGCCAAGTGTGTGTTTATGACTCAGTCCCTGCTTCTGCCTTCTTAACAGGTTTAATTTTGTTTGAAGGTTTAGGGAGTCAGTGGTTTGTCCTGGCTTCATCTGTAACAATGAGCAAACCTGAACCAAAGCTGATGGGGAACAGCAATCTAAAAGATGTTCCCACAAGGGCTGCAAAAGTAAGCATCTAGGTGGGAGGAGAGACCCCACTAGGGACCTGGCTATCTGAACACTACTGAAATTCCACAGCAGAAAGCACTTGCAAAGCTCCCAGTTTGTGGTCTGTTGGAGCTCAGATAGCAGGATTTGCCCTCCAGACACAAATTCACAGAAAACCAGATTTCCTCCATTCCAGTGCTCGTGCAGATACCCCCTGAGTGCATGAGACCTGAAAGCAAGGCTTGAAAATACCCCAGAATGATTTGAGGTCATAACCAGAAGGAGCTGGAAAGCTTTGTCACAGTCACCACTTGTTCGTAAGGAGCACCTTACAAACAAGATGAGCGTGGCTTGTGCTGGGGACACTGAGGCATTGCAAAGGGAAGGACCCCACAGAAGACAAAAGCCACTGCTCAAAGCCACTGGGCAGGCCAGTAGCAGAGACAGGAGTGGAAGTGAGGCCAAGCAAATTCCAGCATCCATGAGGCACAGAACCATGGCAATTTCAAGTGTCAGAAGGCAGTCTGCCTGCTGCAAAAACACTTGGGCAGGAGCGGACAGCATTCTGGCTCTCCCAGAAAAGGCTGAAGCTCTGCTCTAACCCTGCTTCCAGGGAAGCCACTCAAAAGCGAACAGCCTTCAAGGAGAATTCATTCAAGTCTTGCCCACCAACACTAGAAAGCTCTCCATAGTCACAGACAAAGGTGAGGAAGGATGCTGCTGCTCCCACCAGTGTTAATTTGGCTGAGGAGGAGGAGGAGAGGGAGAAGGTGGCAACAAGGCACAGTGCCTGGAAAAAGTGAAGCACAGGCTCCTTCTGCAGGGATTCACCCTGGCAAAATGCAATCACAGTAAAGCCTTAGAGTTTTTGCACAGCTCATGCTGACATAAGCAGCTCTCCACATTCAGTTCTAGAGGTTTCTGTAGTGGTTTGTAAGAGGTGCAGAGAGCAGGTCAGTTTAACCTCTCTAGAACAACAGAGCACAATAAAGGGATTGCAATTCCAGATCAATGCAATCTGCTGCTGCTGCAGGCCCCTTCCATCCTTCCTTATGGTGTGGGAAACCAGTCTGAGTTGCTTTAGTGGGAAACAGCCTCCTGCAGGACTTTGTGCCATTTTAACAAAGATTGGTCTGTTATGCCTTAGACAGCTCCAGAGCCATGCTGTGAGGTAGCCACAACATCAGTAAATTCATAACAAACAGTAGTTTCAGAGGGAGTGGAAGCTGCTCAGAGCAGGGAGCTGGACCAGATGGTCCTTAGCCTCTCAACCTGTGATGTAGGTACAGAACATGCAGTTTCCCCAGTCCTGGACAGAGATGGGTGCTGGAGGATGAGCAGCTCAGGGCTGAGCAGCATCAGCCATGGGGAGATCAGTGACCAGGACTGAATAGAACAGAATTAGAACAGAACAGAATAGAACAGAATAAACCAGGTTGGAAGAGACCTTTGAGATCATCAAGTCCAACCTATCATCCAACACCATCTAATCAACTAAACCAAGTGCCCCATCCAGTCTCTTCCTAAACACCTCCAGTGATGGTGACTCCACCACCTCCCTGGGCAGCCCATTCCAATGGCCAATCTCTCTTTCTGTGAAGAACTTCTTCCTAACATTCAGCCTTAAAACTGCCTCAGCCCCAGCTAGGATCCCAGCACCACTCATTTTGGTTGAGCTGTGCCCACAGAGCAGGAACCAATGACCTGAAGAGAAAAAAGAGTTTCAAACGTGGAGAGCTCTCCTTTTTGAATGCATTGCTTCAGTTGTTACTTGCAAATCTCTCTCCACGGTGAGACACATCCTGATGCCTGAGGTTCCCCAAAGCTTCCCATCTCCCACTCACAAACCCTGAACTGATCAGGAGGAGGACAGTGTCACCAGGCATTTCCCAACCACCACACAAGGTTCGGTTCAAGAAACGGACAAAGGTTCAGAGAGGTTATTTGCCAGTTTCACACCCAGAACTGGTTTGCCTAGACCAGAGTGAGCCTGACGGTGGTTGCTTAAACACTGGGCTCCATTAGTACCAATAAAGTGCACGGTGAGCCTGCCCCTCCCACATGAGCCAGGCAGAAAACTCGCACCAAAGTTCAGGCTGGAGAACCATTTAAGAGGACAGTGCCTTTTAACCACAGCGGCAGAGACTTTGGGCTGTCTGTTAGCTGGGACAAGCAAGAGACTGCTGCCCCCCAGCTTACCAAGGACTCAGAAGCTCTTGGTTTCCAAATACACTCAGATGATGAGCACAAGCCACATTTCAGCTGTATTCATTGCTGTACCCATAGACTCCTGTGAAGTCCTGACACCATAAGAGTGGCCACAGCGGGTTATGGCAAGGGTACCTCTGTCCCTGTGCTCAGCTGCCAGCAGTCTCACTGTTCATGCTCAAGCAAGGGCAAGACCAGTGCCAGCATACACAGGACATCCCCTCTGATGCTCTCCCAGCTTTCAGCTACTTCCAGCAGGCTCTGGAAACACTCCAAGGTTAAATTTGCCCACATTCTGCAGCCCCTAGCTGTGCTCTCTCTCTCAAGTGTTATCTAGTCTTCTCCTGAACATGCATAAACCTCTTAATTCAACAGATCTGCTCCCTGTAGTAGTACTGTGGGTCTTGCAATGTGTGGCTTTTTTTGTTCTGTGTCACCCACTGGGATCACTAAATATCTGTGTCACTATTCACTTAAAAAAAAACCCACCCATGCTTTTAATCCTCATTACTGCAGAGGATGTCTGAAGACTGCCACATGGGCAATACCCTAAAGGCTCCTAGGACACCTGACAGCAGCAGCTAAAGGAAAGGGATGGGTGATAAGGCAGCATATAAGCTTCCTGCAGACCTTTAGAGTCCATCTCAGCAGGCTGACAATAACCTGGGCTCCAGAACAGCCACAGAGCTTCACATTTTAACAGTGATACAGCACAACAGCAGGAAGACGATAGTTTTGTCTTCAGCCCAAAACCTGGGCCAAGATTTTTTTTTTGCCTATAAATATTTGGGAGGAAAGCCTGACATGCTGAAAACAGCTTCCTTAGCACTTGTTTCACTTGGTCTCTTCAGGTAGCCTCAAAAGGGCTGGAAGCAAAAAAGTTTGAGAGGTTCCTTCTGCTGCCAGGTGGACAGGATCAGTGCCCAGGGGCTCCTTCATTTGGCCTCCTGCACATCTGCAGCTTTCCCGGTCCCCCTCAGTGGCAGGCAGGCATCTGCTTTCTGGCTCAGGCCCATTGCTCCTGCATGGACCCAGTTCCAGCAGCGTGGCTGGAGGGGCCTGGGGTTTGGATTTTTTTGTTTGGATCTGAACCAAAATTGAGACCTGCATTTTTGAGTGTCAGCAGCTGTGGGGAGGAGGGCCCAGCTCACATGGTCTGACTTAACCCCTGCTGTTATTTGCTATTTCTCCTGTAAAGCACATCTTGATTTTCACAAGATTAGATTAAAATGCAAGGCACCCTTCAGGTCTGGGTTCATAAACAGTAATAACCCTTCATCTCTTCCTGCCAGCTCTCCAGTGTCATTCAAGGTGATTCAGGAATCACAGAATCACCATGGTTGGAAGAGACCTCAAAGATCATCGAGTCCAACCTGTCACCACAGACCTCATGACTAAACCATGGCGCCAAGTGCCACGTTCAATCCCCTCTTGAACACCTCCAGGGATGGTGACTCCACCACCTCCCTGGGCAGCCCATTCCAGCGGCTAACGACTCTTCCAGTGAAGAGCTTTCTCCTCACCTCGAGCCTAAACTACCCCTGGCGCAGCTTGAGACTGTGTCCTCTTGTTCTGGTGCTGGCTGCTTGAGAGACGCTTTTGGTATCACTCAAAGACAATGCCTAAAAACGTCAGGGTAGGAGGGGAAAATGTTTCCCCTGGAAGCACAGCATGAACGTTGCAGCCTGATCCCAACATGAAGCAGAACGCTTCCCAGCGTCCGTCGCTATACTTGGGGACCTGCCTGGCACCCTGCACCCTCCAGCAGTGCAAACAGAGGGCGCAGACGGGACTGAGCCCTTCCTCCCCCCGCAGCAGGATGGTGGCGCAAGGCCCACGTGAGCGAGGAGGGGCAGGCCAGCCTCGGCAGGCAGCGTCCCCAGCTGCATTTCTGGCGTGTTTTGCACTTCTCACTGATAAACCCTCCTGGGTCTTCCTGCTCCACCACGGCCAGTCCGCCCCAGCACTTGTGATAGCAGCGATAGGGATGGTTTGCAAGGCAGCACCTGCCTACCAGCGGCCGAGATGCCCCAGCTAGGTGCCATGGGGCGGCAGGCTGGTGGCACAGGTTGCTCGGAGATCCAGGGACTCTTTCCAGAGACTCGCACACATGTGACGCCGCGTCCTGAGACCAGCCCAGGGAGGGGGGTGCAGTCTGGGTCCACAGAGGTGAAGAGACTGAATTGCTCAACAGTACGCTGTATTTTAATCTAATGTTGGGAAATCAGGATGTACTGCAGATGATGCATTCCCCCTTCCTCCTACAACAAAGCATGCAGGAGTTCAGAGAGCTGCCAGCATGCCACCTCCAGTCCTGGAAATGTGGGCATTGGTTCCTCACTAAGTGCAGCTCTTGTGGAAAGGATGTGGATCCTGGCATGGAGAGGCTGGACAAGCACTGCAATAGTGAGAGATTTACCAGAAGTCCCTAAAATGGGGTGGGAAGCAACTAGCAGGGACAGAGGACATAAGAAGCACTCCTGCCACATCATTGCTCAAACCATTGACACCCAAGGGCTGCTACAGAAGAGCTGTGCCCTCCTCCAAAATCCTCCTACTGTTACTTCAAATGAACAAAAGTGGCTAGTCTGAGTTTTGGTGCCATTTAACCCCTCTGTCACCAGCAATCCTCACAGACTGGCACATCCCAGCAGGAGATCAAAGACCTGTTCAGCTCACACCAGCCAGCCTAAGCCCACGCCCCCCACCCCACCTGGCTGCTCCTTTTGCCATCTTCACAAATCCTTTCCATCCCCACACAGGTGGGCTGGGGGCACACTCGATTAGCCACTGGGCATCCCCGAAGAGCCAATGCATAAACACAGAACACTGCTCATGGTTGCCAAAGGCCCAGGCAGGCCAGAAACATCCCAGCCCTTTGAAGCTTCCTCAAAAACACGGAAGAGGGAGGCAGAAGGAGGAATCCCCAGGTTTGCAGGGTTTCTGAACACTGCATTTCCTTGGGAGATGGCAAGCAGCCAGCTCCACAGGAGTTTGTTTTGCGATTTTTCAGAGTGGGGAACCACATACTGGGGAAGAAAAACCCACCCCCAAAGAGGGGGTTTTCTAATCAGCCTCCCTCAGCTGCTCCCCATCCCTCCCCCAGCAGCAAGGACGAGTCCCAACAAGCACAGCGATCCTGAGACAGCTCATCCTGTCCAGGCTGCTGCTCGGGAGACTCAGGCGGTGGCAAAATGAAAGGTGAGTGAATTGCGTCCTGCCTCCAGTCCCTGAACAATTAAGAGATTAATGCAGCCCTTTAAAACGTAGTGATGTGCGGATTTTCGGAGGGTTTCACTTTCCAATCTCAAAGGCCTGGGGGGAGGGAGAAGAAAACCAATCCCTTTTTTTTCTCCACATTGTCAGGTATCAACACACAGCCTGCATTTCGTAAACACTCGCTCCACCCGCTTCCAACAGGGGAAAGAATTATTCCCTCTCTGTTCACTAATAGGTAAACTGAGGCACAGATCTTAGGTGAGCTCATCAAAGTTAAGCAGAGCTTTTGCAGCAGGGGGACGCGCAGAAACCTTCTCCTTAACACCACTCTACCCCAACTGCTGGCAGCACAGCTGCGCAAACGATGGCTGGAGGAGCCTGGCACCCGTGGCCATTAGTGCTCCTCCACCCAGGTTTGTACAGATCCATTGCTGGCTCCTTACCACTAGATCCGTGATTCTGCATCGTCTTGTAGGAATCGTACACGTCCTTCCTCAAGAAGTTCACAAAGCCGATCTTCCTGGCAAACCTGCAGACGAAAGCTTGCTCGTAGAGGCAGTTGAGGAGAAAACAGCCCTGGATGTGGTCATTCTCTGTGCCCGGGACCTGCTCCACAAGAGCAAGGTTACAAGCGGGGTCCTTACAGCAGGCTCTCATGCAGTCCCTGCTCCGATGGACCATGGGGGATGATAAGAAAGTGGCTCCATTCTGGACAGAGGCGTCCGTATCCAGCACGAAATCCGGCATCCCTGCTGTAAAGTCCTCTAGGCACGTTTCACCAAAGGGTTTTCCCTCCTGCCCTTTGCTGAAGTCCACCGCCAGCACCAAGCAGACCCAGAGCACAAACCACGGACCGGGACTCCCTCTAGCCATCTTGGCGCCCAGATCCGCCTCACCTGGAGACCTTAATCCTTTCCTAAAGGAAAAGAGAAGATAGGTGAAGCTATGAGGAACGGTGTCCGGGTGCCTGCCACCCCCCACTCGCCTTGAGGTGGTGAGTGTGTGTGTCCCCAGCTTCAACTCATGCCCTGGCATACCCTCTCAGTCCCCCCACCTGGGAGGTCTCCGGTGAAGCCGGCGCTGGGAGCGGGGTGTCCCGCTGGTCCCCCTGCACATTCAGCCTCAGGTGTGCCTTCGGCTGCGCCCAGCGGAGACAAAGGCTCGGAGTGTGCAGGAAGTGAAAACCAACTACCTGGGGGCGGGGGGGGGAGGGGGGACCTCGGTCACTCCCCTGCATGCTGAGTTGCGTAAGAGGAAGGGGAGGAGAGCAGGGCTGATACTATGTTCCACTCTCCTGGCGAGAGAGGGAGAGAGAGCTCAGTCCCAGTGGGAGCCCGGAGCGGTGCTCTTGCTCACGCAGGTGCAAGGGCATCCACTCCAGATAAGCATCCCATCATCCCTGTGCTTAGGATGCTTCAGAGGAACCATAAGCTGGGAAGCACAGAGTCGGTGTCCTCTGGTGGCAGCCCTTGTGTCCCAGCATGGCCGGCTGCATGGCACGAAGCACCATCAGCTCAGGTCTCGCTAACCCACACGAGTCACCCTTGCAGCTACATCGACAGTGGCCGCTGCAAGAGGTGTTGTGCTCTGGTGCAGGCATCTTGAAATCATGAATTCTCTGCTCTTGGGATGCAGTACTCCTTTTGACTGAAAGCACTTGGTAGCATGCATGGAGGCTTGACTGCATGGTAGGTGCTCTACCACCACAGAAGTGACAATTGTTAGGAATCCTAGAATGGTTTGGGTTGGGAGGGATCATCCTAAACATCATCTAGTTCCAGCCCCCCACTGATGATCAATAGTTCACTAATCTCCTCAATCTCCTATAGATCAGCCATGGTCCACTTATCATGCCCTTGCCTGGCAGGATGGTGCTGTTATGGTTGCCAGCCATAGCTTCCATGTATTTTCTCCCTTCCTGCTTCTACTTGCAGGTCTGCGGTCATATGCCTCTGTTCAATAGCTACACCAGTGTCATCCACCCCCTCTGTAAACAATCCTAAAGCCCCTGGGTAAGCTGTTCTCATCCTTCTGTCACAGTCCTTAGGAAAGCAGGGAGTGCTTGCAATTTGCTTGGGCATTATTTGTAATGGAATGTTGCATCACTTAAAGCAACAGCAGCAAATGGGAGATGGTGCTGAGTGGGGTGTCTTTGAAAAGAGATGGTGAACAGCAGCTATGTCTTGAACAGCAGCTGGCTTTGTGGTTTTGAGAACCATTTAGGCTCAAGGTGAGGAGAAAGTTCTTCACAGAGAGAGTTGTTGGCCACTGGAATGTGCTGCCCAGGGAGGTGGTGGAGTCACCATCCCTGGAGGTGTTCAAGAGGGGACTGGACGTGGCACTTGGTGCCATGGTTTAGTAGTCATGAGGTGTTGGGTGACAGGTTGGACTTGGTGATCTCTGAGGTCTTTTCCAACCTTATTGATTCTATGACTCTGGTGTCCAGAGTTTCAGTTTTTCCTGCTTCTTTCTGTACCTCTGATCCTGTCTTGTGTAGCCTCTTGGTATTCTGGGATTTACTGAGAGACATGTTTCCCCTCCTGGCTGTCACAGGCAAGCCCTGTGGGAGCATAATGTCGTGGGAATATGGTTTGTCGATACCTTGCCTGACTTTCTATGGCCTGGTGCTGATGCACGTGGGTGGTACTGACTTCTGTTTGGAAAAGGGACTTCCTTTGGTCTGGCTGTGGGCAGGGTATCAACCCAAATGCAAGCAAAGCCTAAACCATGAAAATATGTGATAGGGCAGTAGGAAATGTGTGTGTCTGCAGAACAGAGAGATGTTTGTTTTCCTTACTGCCTATATGAACCTTTGTCAGAAGCAGCACAGGTGTCTTCCACTCCACACTTGGACCCCATCTCTACACCAGGACTTTAGGACTCACCTGCAGACTCTGCAAGCAGTAAAGCTGACTTCACTGACCTGTATGCCTTCTGAATACATACAAAGTTGTTGCCTTCTTTTATTCTGCACTGCCTGAGACACGCTGCTGGGGGCTCTCTCTTGTGTTTCACCTGGAGGAGACTTTTTGCTGGATAAATATTTAAAGCCTTTGGTCTGGATCCAGGTCTGGCTCAGTGCAGTTTCCCAACACAGGAGCCTGCTAGTCAGGCAGCAGCTGGCCTCATCCCCTTTGCAAACCAGTAACCCTACCTGCACATCTGCACCGACAGAGCCATCCCTAAACAGTCTGGTTTGGTGTTTTTTGTGCAAGTGGCAATAACCCAGTCAATGTCAGCAGCAGTGTTGTGTTACAAAAGCTCTGTCAGGGGTTTCCTGCAAACCTGAAGCATGTATCTTCCCTCCTGCTTGTGCCAGGTAATGTAACTTCCACAAGTGCAGAGCTGGGAGGACACCTAGACTGGTGTCTCTAGCCCCTTTTGCTCTCAGCAGAAGGCTTTGCTAATGTCTTGCCGCAAGGTTTTCTGCTGCTCACCTTCAAGGTACTGACAGTTACCATACATTCAGTTTTCCTGTACAATATTGTGTTTTCATTTTAAAAACCTTCTTTTGTCATCTTCAGCTGTGTTTTTCATCTCCTAACTCCGTCTCCAGTTTGCTAGTACAAGCAAACCATGATAGAATAGAATAAACCAGGTTGGAAGAGACCTTCAAGATCATCACGTCCAACCTATCATCCAACACCATCTAATCAACTAAACCATGGCACCAAGCACCCCATCAGGTCTCCTCCTAAACACCTCCAATGATGGTGACTCCACCCTGGGCCGCCCATTCCAATGGGCAATCACTCTCTCTGTGAAGAATTTCTTCCTAACGTCCAGTCTAAACCTTCCCTGGTGCAGCTTGAGACTGTGTCCTCTTGTTCTGGTGCTGGTTGCCTGGGAGAAGAGACCAGCCCCAGCCTGTCTACAACCTCCCTTCAGGTAGTTGTAGAGAGCAAGAAGGTCTCCCCTGAGCCTCCTCTTCTCCAGGCTAAACAACCCCAGCTCCCTCAGCCTCTCCTCATAGGAGATCTTTCAATCACTTCTTTTGTGGCAGGGTCTCCACTTCCCCTCTGTTACCCCTAATGGCTTTGTTTTTCTGCACTTTTTAGGTTTCTGGTTATAAAATATGTCATACAGAATCCTATGCCACCATCTAAGGAATAGATCACCATTAGAAGTATTGAATCTCCTCTCTCTCTGCTGGAAATATGTTGCTGAATACATCTTGGGATCATGGTAGTACCTTTCACAGGCTCACTGCAGAGTCATCTCCTGAACAATCAATGTTTTGTGGGCATCAGTCTCGTTCTCTCTGACATTTTTTTGTCATCAGTCTACAGCTACATATTTTGGTGACAGTTTCCTAAGTATGTGAGAATTCTCTATATTCAATTTGACCTTATTTTTTTCCCCACCACCTGCTTAGGAGTTGGGCCTGGCTTGTTTATTTGAGCTTCAAAGACCATAGTTTTGGTCCTCTACTGTATCATAGAATAGAATCATAGAGTCAATAAGGTTGGAAGAGACCTCTAGGATCATCAAGTCCAACCTGTCACCCAACACCTCATGACTACTAAACCATGGCACCAAGTGCCACATCCAATCCCCTCTTGAACACCTCCAGGGATGGTGACTCCACCACCTCAGAATCACAGAATCACCAAGGTTGGAAGAGACCTCAGAGATCATCAAGTCCAACCTGTCACCACAGACCTCATGACTAAACTATGGCACCAAGTGGTGCCATGGTCCAATCCCCTCTTGAACACCTCCAGGGATGGTGACTCCACCACCTCCCTGGGCAGCACATTCCAATGGCTAACAACTCTCTCTGGGAAGAACTTTCTCCTCACCTCCAGCCTAAACTTCCCCTGGTGCAGCTTGAGACTGTGTCCTCTTGTTCTGGTGCTGCTTGCCTGGGAGAAGAGACCAACCCCTTCCTGGCTACAACCTCCCTTCAGGTAGTTGTAGAGAGTAAGAAGGTCTCCCCTGAGCCTCCTCTTCTCCAGGCTAAGCAACCCCAGCTCCTTCAGCCTCTCCTCATAGGGCTTGTGCTCCAGACCCCTCCTCAGCCTTGCTGCCCTTCTCTGGACGCATTTAAGAGTCTCAATATCCTTCTGAAACTGAGGGGCCCAGAACTGGACACTGTACTCAAGGTGTGGCCTAACCAGTGCTGAGTACAGGGGCAGCATGACTTCCCTGCTCCTGCTGGCCACACTATTCCTAATGCAGGCCAGGATGCCATTGGTCTTCTTGGCCACCTGGGCACACTTCTGGCTCATGTTCAGCTGGTACCCCCAGGTCCCTTTCTGCCTGGCAGCTCTCCAGCCACTCTGACCCCAGCCTGTAGCTCTGCATGGGGTTGTTGTGACTGAAGTGCAGCACCCGGCACTTGGACTTGTTGAATGCCATCCTGTTGGACTCTGCCCATCTGTCCAGCTGGTCAAGGTCTCAGCCCTGTACTAGTAGCACAGTTTCTACATATGCCCAGCTTCTTCTGGAGAGGTTCAGTAATTAAAATGTTCATTCAGATGAGTCCCAATATCAAGGACCTCTCCTGTAGGAACCTCTCTGCTGTAGCAGCTTTTCTTCCAGCTTGGTATCTTGCTCGTTGCCCTCCTAACCCAGACATCCCATCGCAGCCCCCATCTTCTGCCAAATGAGTAATTTCCTGTGTGTTATTAGCATGAAGGGAAAGTAGGGTGTGTGGTTTTATGACCTGGGAGTGTTTTTAAAGGGGTCTTGAAGCCGTGAGTCATCGTTAGCGTTTGTCTGCCTGTAAGAAGGGCTGCTCTCAGTCTGGCACTAACCACACGGGAGATGGCTTGGGGGTAAACTGCACCCTGGTTAAATATTTGACTAAGATTATCTGAGCTCTTAGACACGCATGGCTGGTAACAAACCCCCTGCAGGAGCCTGCATCACCTGCCTCCTCCTGATTACTATGGAGACCCCAGCACTCCTGGGCAGGTGGATGCTCACCTTCCAGAGGAAACTGAGCTCAACAACCAGACAAATAAAGAAGTCCTGATCCAGGTGCCCTTTTCCTCGCCGTGCAGTCCAGCGCCGGGGCCTCACCATCTGCAATGACTTCCTGGCAGCAGGTTGTCCCACCAGCTGCTGCAGACAAATCCATTCCGCTGCACTTTACCTGGGAGCCACTCCATGTGTAATTAACTCTTGGGAGACAGGTTTGCTTGCTTGCTTGCTTGTTTTGTTGTATTTGCCTCAGGTTAAACCTCCTGATGTGATTCAGGGGCGAGACCCGGAAGCAGGTGACGGCACAAAAATGTGGCAAAGGAAGGAGACGGGGAGGGACCTCATGGGGCCATGACTAACCACTGGTTTTTGTGGAACAAAGACAGGGAAATGATGACAGGCTGCTGTGTCCTCCCAAGAGCCATTCTCATTGCATCCAGGGTAGCTCTGGGGAAGGGCGTTGCAGTGAGGGTATATTGTTTCTTTGGGGAAGTTCTTGTCTACAGTCCTGCGTGGCATTGGCTTTGATTTTAATGTTGCTGGTGAAGGCAAACCCTTAAGGGCAGGAGCACTGGGAAAGGAAGAAGGGAAAATAATGTTGAGTCTAGTTACACCAAGAATGCATCTGCATTTTGTTACTTGTCTGCAGTAGGCTTTTGCAGGGAGATAGGTATGGAAATGTGAAGCAAAGAACCTTCAATTTGCAGGAACTAGAATGAACATAACATTCCCCATTGAAGTCCCCAGAGGCAACCTGAGCTGCTCTTTAAGGCATTTGTGAATGGAACAGGATCAGCCATGGGGATCTTCTCCATCACTCCCTACATGGAGCCTTCTCCATCACTCTCTACAGTGACCATAACCCCAGGAACCTTCTGATATTCAACATGTCCAGGCTGGCTGCCATGAAAGGCTGATGGCCATTTTCATGTGGGTGAGAGCAGTACAGTCCCTGCAAGTGTAATTTCACCCTTTTGAGGGGACAGGGTCACAATGAATTTCTTGGTGCAAGAACTATAGGGATGGCCTCTGCACACCTGAAATGTTGAAATCAGGCTGAAAACCAAGGAAGGTTCCCTTCATCTATTAGGACAATTCCATTCATCTGTTTTTTCCAGCTCTACCATTGGCTCTACCAAAGGCTTGCTGAAACCTCTGTGCCACATGAAAATACTGATAATGCTTTCAGTGCCACAGGCCTCTTTCTGTAGGGAAAGAGCAAAGCAATGCCAGAGGAAGGGCAACAAAACAACATGGACAGGTTTTCAAAGATCCCCAAATAATCCATTTGGTATCTGATTCACCTAAGTATTAAAAGGAGGGGGATTTCCTCTTCTGTGGAGATGCTTACTCATCCCTCTACAGGATGTTTGAGAATGGAGACAGATAAGCAGGATTAATTGCCTAAATAAGAAGCAGCCCAGGTTCTGCTGCTCCTCTGGTGTGCCAGAGCAGTAATTGCAACTGTACCTCATGTACCTTTCTCAGCTTCTCATGAGCCATTAGCCTTTAGCCTTCACTTGACTCCAGTCCCAGAGGCAGGAGGGAGGGCAAGCAGGCAAGCTAGCTCATCTGACCTCTTATCTCTATTGCTGAGACCTGTCTGTTTTCTGAGGCAATGCCAAATACTGCAGTTTTGGGTTGCTCAGTCAGACATTAAGTTGGGAAATGTTTTCCTCCATCTCTCAGCATTCTTCCTTCTCGCTGCCTTTTACAGTATCACAGTATCGCTAACGTTGGAAGAGACCTCGAAGATCATCGAGTCCAACCTGTCACCACAGACCTCACGACTAGACCATGGCACCAAGTGCCACATCCAGTCCCCTCTTGAACACCTCCAGGGATGCTGACTCCACCACCTCCCCGGGCAGCCCATTCCAATGGCAAATCACTCTCTCGGTGAAGAACTTTCTCCTCACCTTGAGCCTAAACTTCCTCTGGCACAGCTTGAGACTGTGTCCCCTTGTTCTGGTGCTGGTTGCTAGGGAGAAGAGGCCAACCCCTTCCTGGCTACAACCACCTTTCAGGTAGTTGTAGAGAGCAATGAGGTCACCCCTGAGCCTCCTCTTCTCCAGGCTAAACAACCCCAGCTCCCTCAGCCTCTCCTCATAGGGCTTGTGCTCAAGGCCTCTCCCCAGCCTTGTTGCCCTTCTCTGGACACCTTCAAGTGTCTCGATGTCCTTCTTAAACTGAGGGGCCCAGAACTGGACACAGTACTCAAGGTGTGGCCTAACCAAAGCAGAGTACAGGGGCACAATGACCACCCTGCTCCTGCTGGCCACACCATTCCTAATGCAGGCCAGGATGCCGTTGGCCTTCTTGGCCACCTGGGCACACTGCTGCACCAGCACCTTATGAAAGGTGAGACTTGTGGGGGAGTGAAATAAGGCAAACTGCTACTCTCCACATAGCTGTACTGGTGAGAGGTGGGGACTCTGTGAGCTGGAAGCCCCTGGTTGCTTCCTTAAGTACCCAGGAGTTGAAGGTGAGAGGTGATGTACTCTCCTCCTTGATAGAGCTCTAGGGCAGTCATTTTAGTTTTTACACTCCTGTGGAGAGACTGCAGGCTGAGGGAAGAGGATGATGGACATCAGGATGCTGGATATACTGAAGTTGCTCACTCAGTGCTCTGGAATTTTTTAACCTCCAGTCCTGGCTGTATTTTCTGTTCCATATATTTTCCTTGCACGTTCCTGGTCACAGCAGAGTGCAGGATCTCTCTACTTTGTGGTGTCAGCATAGTGTTGATACAGTCACCTCTGCTCCCTTCCCTGATACAATTGGTGGTAACTATCACGTTTGCAACCACAAGGAAAGGGATTATTTTCTAAAACAGGTGGAGAATGGCTTCTGGTTGCCTTGAAAGGAAACCTTCCTCTCTAGACTGAGGCTCAAAGGAAAGAGGCCAACCTGGCTCTCTGGAAAGATGAGCTGTGGCCCTGCTGAATTATTGAGCACACACTGCAGTCATCAGCTCGGAGAGAAAGAGAAGCACCAGCTTAGGTCACAGGTGTGGGGTGGACATTATTAGCTTCAAGAACAGAGGAGAGTAACCAGATCTGCCTCGTGCAGTTGGCTGCTATGCTGCCTGGATCATTACGATGCAGATGGTTTGGTGGCCTTCTCTGGGGCCAGAGATGGTCTCGGAAGCCCACCTCCACAGCACCAAGGCAAACCTCATGCCAGGGCAGGCCTGGAGGAGCAGCAACTCCAGGTCACACAGATGGTAACTGAGACTCAGTGTCCAGTTCAGGGCCCCTCAGTTTAGGAAAGATGTTGAGTTGCTCCAATGTGTCCAGAGAAGAGCAACGAAGCTGGTGAGGGGTTTGGAGCACAGCCCTGTGAGGAGAGGCTGAGGGAGCTGGGGTTGCTTAGTCTGGAGAAGAGGAGGCTCAGGGGAGACCTTGTGGCTGTCTCCAACTACCTGAAGAGAGGTTGTAGCCAGGTGGGGGTTGGTCTCTTCTCCCAGACAACCTGTGACAGAACAAGAGGACATAGTCTCAAGCTGCACCTGGTGAGATTTAGACTGTTAGGAAGAAGTTCTTCACAGAAAGGGAGATTGCCCATTGGAATGTGCTGCCCAGGGAGGTGGTGGAGTCACCATCACTGGAAGTGTTGAAAAAGAGACTAGATGGGGCACTTAGTGCCATGGTTTAGTTGATTAGATGGTGTTGGGTGACAGGTTGGACTCGATGACCTCTGAGGTCTTTTCCAACCTGGTTAATTCTGTATTCTGTTTCAGTCTAATGGTCAAATGTGTTGGCCACATTTAAACTCCCTTTATTAACCTACATAAATGACAAAGCAGATCTGCAGAGGATAGCAGCAGCAGCAACTACAGCAGGAGTGCAAAACTCTTGTGAAAAAAACAGGTTGTTTGATAAGGATGAGTCAGTTGCTCAAGTATATGCATTTGCTTCTGAAACCTTTTGGTCCAGGTTGTATGCCGAAGGCTATAAGGAGAGATAGTTAGGTTAAAAATAAGATCTCATCCCCTAGCCATGCCTGAGATCCCCCACTGTGCATGCCCAAACGAAACAGTCAGTGTTGTCCTGTCCCTTTGTCCAGCTGAATCTGCTGTGATGTGAGGAAAGAATCACAGAGTGGTAGGGGTTGGAAGGGATCACCTACGGCAGGTTGCACAGGAACAAATCCAGGTGGGTTTTGAAACTCTGCAGAGAAGGAGATTCCACAGCCTCTCTGGGCAGCCTGCTCCAGTGCTGTCACTCCCACAGTAAAGAAGTTTTTCCTCATGTTGACAGGATGCTCAGCACCGTGAGAAGAGTCATGTACCTGCTTCCTGTTTGGTGGAAGCTGACACTTACTGGCACTGGCAGGTGCAGCTGTAGGAGATGCTGCCACGTTCACAGGGGGCAATATCACTTACCCTGTTTGAAAGATCCAGTCCTGTGCCTGCAGGAACTTCTACCACACACCCTTATGGACTGATCCTGCTCGCTTTTTCTTCTTCATCTTGCTGTAATGATGGGAGGGCTATTTTATCTTGTATACATACATTTATTTCCATATTACCACCTTCTTGTTCCGAAGAAATCATGACTAAGCTCTGATAAGGCAAAGCAGTGTGGTGAGCACCCTCTAACCTGGCTCGTTCCTGAGATGGCCTTCAACACCCTCCTCTTGAACATCCTATTCCATTGTAGGGTGAGAATAATAGAGCACTGTGAGGGCACCAGCATCTGATTATTACTTTGTCAACAGAGTACAGACAGTGGGGGTGAGGCTGCTTGTGGACCTCTCCAGCTGTGGTATCGCAGCGCATTGCTCCTTCTCCAGGTTACACATCAAGAGCAGCTAAAGTTGTTTGAAGCAGGCAGGTTCTGCTGTCTTCTTCCTCTTCTATGCACCTGTCCTGTGACTTCTGGATCATGTACTTCATAAATTCAACCATACTGGCAGAGGATTCACAGGGCAAATTCCACCTTCCATGTAGAGCTGAATTGAACTGATCAACGAAGAGCACCAGTGCCAGTGGAGGGGATGAAGGAAGGAGGGAACTTCCCTGCCAGTGGAGGGGATGGAGGAAGGAGGGAACTTCCCTGCCAGTGGAGGGGATGGAGGAAGGGGGAACTTCCCTGTCAGTGGAGGGGATGGAGGAAGGAGGGAACTTCCCTTCCAGTGGAGGGGATGGAGGAAGGAGGGAACTTCCCTTCCAGTGGAGGGGATGGAGGAAGGAGGGAACTTCCCTGTCAGTGGAGGGGATGGAGGAAGGAGGGAACTTCCCTGCCAGTGGAGGGGATGGAGGACAGAGGGAACTTCTCTGCCAGCCTTCCAGTCACTGCAAATCTTTGGATTGACTCAGGGATGCCAGGTAACTGCTCTTGGTTCTCTTTCTCTGGTTTTAATGCCAGCCTGTGTGGAATTCTTTGGAACCAAAGAAAATACAGGTTGTCTTCCACTGCTAAAAGAGATCAGTCTTTGAACACCGAAATAGAGCACTGTTTGGAGACAGGAACTCAACACCTGGCAGCACTGTGTCCTTTGACCAGAGCTACCCTGTGAAAAATCTGCCTGTGTTGGGCCAGCAAATCAACCTTTGAAAAGTCAATAGCTGTAAACATGTGACAGGATGATCAATGGGGTTTGCAAGGTTTCTAACAGTTAAGAAGCACTGAAGGACCTGCACTCACTGAGTGTGCTGTGAACCTCTCCCAGCACAGATTGTGCTGGGAAGTTTTGGCCTAAGTAAGACAGTTTTAGGAGTGAGATCAGAGGGAGGATACAGCCAAGCAGTAAGGAAAACAAAATGGATAAAGCTGCTTAGATGAAATAGCTGACATCTGTCTTCTGAATGGAAAATATTAAGCTGTCTGAAAAGCAGAGTAGCCACACCTTGAGTTTAGGCCACACCTTGAGTCCTGTGTTCAGTTCTGGGCCCCTCAATTTAAGAAGGACATTGAGACTCCTGAATGTGTCCAGAGAAGGGCAACGAGGCTGGGGAGAGGCCTTGAGCACAAGCCCTGTGAGGAGAGGCTGAGGGAGCTGGGGTTGTTTAGCCTGGAGAAGAGAAGGCTCAGGGGAGACCTTATTGCTGTCTGCAACTACCTGAAGGGAGGTTGTAGCCAGGAGGGAGTTGGTCTCTTCTCCCAGGCAACCAGCACCAGAACAAGAGGACACAGTCTCAAGCTGCACCAGGGGAGGTTTAGGCTCGAGGTGAGGAGAAAGTTCTTCCCAGAGAGAGTTGTTAGCCATTGGAATGTGCTGCCCAGGAAGGTGGTGGAGTCAGCATCCCTGGAGGTGTTCAAGAGGGGACTGGATGTGGCACTTGGTGCCATGGTTTAGTCATGAGGTGTTGGGTGACAGGTTGGACTTGAAGATCTTTGAGGTCTCTTCCAACCTCATTGATTCTATGATTCTATTCTAGGATTCTATGATCATTTTCAGGTTTATTTTAATACTTCATCCTCAGTGATGTGGAAGCAAGTTTTGGGATCAGCATTTTGTGGAATTTTCTGTCAGAAAAGGATGTTTTATTTAGTTGTTTGTTTGTTTCCCCTCAAATTAATGATAAAAGCAAGGCTGGAATAGAATCTGGCCATACTCAGTTTTCTAGCAGCCTGTGTGCAAGAAGTTCCTGGCTGGCTGTACCACCATCCCCCTAGGCACAGGACTGTGGCTTTGGCAGGGGGGCTGGCTGTGCCATGGTTCAGTCATGAGGTCTGTGGTGAGAGGTTGGACTTGATGATCTTTGAGGTCTCTTCCAACCTTGGTGATTCTGTGCCTTCCCTTGCAAACTGCCCCATGCTGCCCAGCAGCAGCTCTCAGTGGGAGAAGGGGGTGGTTGCTTTCCCTGTGGTTTATCTAGCTCTTGGTCTCCAAGCTGCCAGGAGCAGCAGAGACTTACTTGTTTTTCCATATAAATCATGGCACTGGGGTTGTTGGATCTGCCTCACGATGGAAGGTCTCAGCTGCTTCATCCATTTGATAGGGCAGGTTGCTGGAGGGAAGTGGGAACAGATGAATAAAGAGGTGTGATAGAGCATCTAGAGGGAAGGCAGGAGGCTCAGTGCTGTGGCACTCCATAAACACAGCCAGCCTGATTTCTGCCCCTCTGACCAGTGCTGCTCGTGCAGATCCTTATAAAACAGCCAAGGGCAATAATGCTGCAGACCTTTAACCTGCCTTCCAGTAAGAAAGAGGGTGTCAACCAAGCCATGATAATGCACAGTACAGTAGCAGTTTGTGATCTCAGAAGCCCCTTGTGTAAATGATCTCAAATTCAGGCCACCAGGATTTCTACAGAAATTGTTGATAAGGCCAAAATAGATTTACAGGCTGAGGAGCAAGGTGAAAACCACAGAGTCCTGCAGTTGTTTGGGTTGGTTAGCTTGGAAAAGACCCTTAAGATCATCAAGTCCAACTGTTAGCCCAGCACTGCCAAGTTCACCACTAAACCATGTCCCTAAGCACCACATCTATACGTCTTTTAAGCACTTCCAGGGATGGTGACCCCACCACTTCCCTGGGCAGCCTGCTCCAGTGACTGACAGTAAAGAATTTTCTCCTAATGCCCAATCTAAACCTGCCCTGGTGCAACTTGAGACCTTTTCCTCTTGTCATAAAATGAGGCTGCTGAGCCCAAGCTACTCCCCTAAAACAGTGGATGTAGCCACCTGACTCCAGACCACTTCTCCTTAAGAAGGACATTGAGACTCTTGAACGTGTCCAGAGAAGGGCAACGAGGCTGGGGAGAGGCCTTGAGCACAGCCCTGTGAGGAGAGGCTGAGGGAGCTGGGGTTGTTTAGCCTGGAGAGGAAGAGGCTCAGGGAGACCTTATTGCTCTCTACACCTACCTGAAGGGAGATTGTAGTCGGGTGGGGATTGGTCTCTTCTCTCAGGCAACCAGCACCAGAACAAAAGGACACAGTCTGAAGCTGCACCAGGGGAAGTTTAGGCTGGAGGTGAGGAGAAAGTTCCTCCCAGAGAGAGTTGTTAGCCATTGGAATGTGCTGCCCAGGAAGGTGGTGGAGTCACCATCCCTGCAGGTGTTCAAGAGGGGATTGGATGTGGCACTTGGTGCCATGGTTTGGTAGTTATGAGGTGTTGGGTGACAGGTTGGACTTGATGATCTTTGAGGTCTTTTCCAACCTTACTGATTCTATGATTCTGTGATTCCTTCTCCATGCTGGGTCCAAACTGCCAAATACACTGCTTCAGTGGGAGCTAAACCCTGCAGCTGAAGGCAAAGTACTTTACAGAGTCTCGTGGAGCTAGAACACAGCAGGGTTTGAAGGCCTGATGCCTGGATCAGCCCTCTGGAATTGCACATGCACATAAGTTATGCCTGTAGGAAAACAGTAATTTAAAGCCTGCTGCTTCCCCACCTCTGGGAGCTGCCGTGTTAAATATTAACCAGCTTGGTTCATCAATTCCCTGGGTCCCTTGGCTGCTTTTAACAACAGATGTTATTACAACAACTCCCCTGCCTGCCTCCCTGCTCCCGTCAGCACAGCCCGTGGTGAAACCCAAGAATCTGCTGCTGTAACTCTGCCTGCAGAGCCTGGCTGCTGCCCTGGCTGTGGGCTCTCACCCCCGGGCTCACCAATGCTGCCCGCCCTCGGCACCAGCGAGTAGCTTGCGCTGTCGGCCGCAGAGAGGCCTTGCTTAAAGCAGACAGAGAGAAGGAGTCAGGGAGCCCACGGGAAGGGCAGTTGCAGCTGTTGGAGGAGGAGGCAGCGAGCATGGCCAGCAACCCCAGTGCACTGCCCCGGGTGACTTTCCAGACACCAGAGAAGCCTGGGGAGGAATCCTCACACAGGAAGCTGGGCAAGCTAACCATCAAGTACAACCGCAAGGACCTGCAGCGCTGGCTGGACCTGGAGGAATGGATCAACTCCCAGCTGCAGGAGCTCTACCAGTGCCGGGTGAGTGGCTGGGGGAACCAGCCCCTCTCATACCAGGTGAATGGGACTAGATGCCCTGTGTGCTGGCACAGCAGTTTGCTTGCTCTGCCTTGCTGGAGATAGCTTCCCATCTTCAGCCTTCACTAGGTATCTTACTGCCGCCTGCTAGAGCACTGTGTCTGACTGGTGTGTTTGCAAGCCAGAGAAGTTTGCACCAATATCATCAAGCTAGCTTTAAACTGCTTGGTCTTGCACCTGCTGGGGTGGGTGTAGCTCTTGTTCAGGTTAGTAGCAGAACCTAGAGATGTTCAAAGCTGGGATGCTTTCTTGTTGCTGAGCCTCATGTGGTGATGGGCTTTGCTGCAAGCAGCTAGCTAGGTAAGAGCTATCCATGCATCCTTGTTCCTTTCAGTCACAACAGCGTAGCTGCAGCTGCTCTTGGAATGAGTTGCTCCAGATAATGCTGTTTCTGTGGCTCCAGGGTCTGGAGACACTACTGGCAGCATGGGAAGGAGGAAAAAACTAAACCATGATCAAAGGTAGAGATCCTATGCCTTCATCTTCACAGATCCCCACAGCTGTCTTCGTTGCCTGAGATTCCCTTTGCACACCACCAACAGCTCCTCCTAAATTCTTCCTGCCTGAGAGCTGTCCCACTAAGACCCAAGAGTGCCCAGGTCCAGCACCTGGGTGCTACCAATCTTTGCTTGAGCTGTTGCAGGGTATATCATGTTTTTCCTTCGGGGTGGTATGACATTTAAGTCAACTACTAGCACTGGCTGGGTTCACTGACATTTTAACCTGGCAGTGTCATTTCTATTCATATTTTGTGCTTAGATGGCTGGCACTTCCCCTGGAAGCTTTCAGAAGGGATAGTGCTTTTCTGTGCTGGAGATAATTCCTTTGGAGTACGCTGCAGGAGAAGGTGAATGGATTTCTGACACTGTACATCATGGTCTTAAACCCCAAGCTGAGGGAGCTGATTCTCTTTAGCTTGGAGGAGCCTGAGGAGTGACCTCATCCATGTTTAGTCATGAGGTCTGTGGTGACAGGTTGGTCTTGATGATCTTTGAGGTCTCTTGCAACCTTGGTGATTCTGTGATTCTGTGTGATTCTGTGAAGGGGAAGTGTTGGGAGGATGGAGCCAGGCTCTGCACAGTGATGCCCAACAACAAGGGGCAATGGGTGCAAGCTGAGCATAGGAGGTTCCATGTGAACATCAGTAAAAATGTTTTCACTGTGAGGGTGACAGAGCACTGGAACAGGCTGCACAGAGAGGCTGTGGAATCTCCCACACTGGAGATGTTCAAACCCCACCAGCATATGTTCCTGTGTGACCTGCTTTAGGTGATACTGCTCTGGCAGGGAGATTGGACTGGATGATATTTCAGGGTCCCTTTCAGCCCCTGATATTCTGTGCCTCTCAAGATATATTGGGAGAGAAAAATAGTTCATCTGCTTTAGTTTATGCAAAGGTCACACAGCAGAAAACAAATGTGGAGAAGAATGTCCCTCCTTCTGTTACAAATGCGTGGCTCCCCTGAAAATGAGCATAGCACTGCTCCTGATCTGTTAATCAACATTCTCAGGCTTCCCAAACCATTTCATAGCTTGTTTAGTGAAAATGGCAAAGGATGAAAGCTCATCGTCTCTTCAAGCCTTACTGGTGAGCTTCCAGTTGTTTTCTGTAGCTTATAAAGTGGTAGTAATACATTCTCAGCTGTATCTCAGGCCTCATGGTATAATACATTATGAAACATCATGCAGTGAACATAGGAGCAGATATTATTGCTATTATTAAAGCAGGCAAAACTCAGTGTGTCTGCAAAGTGCTGGTCCTGGTGAGTGAAGGCTGTTCAGCAGAACAGCAGCAGAGGTGCCACACTGAAGTTTAAGGGACCATTCCTGGGCTTGTTAGCTCAGTTCAGAGGCCTTAGTCTGACTGTAGAGATTTGGCAGAGATGAGCAAGGAGAATGGCTGCTGCTTTGAGTAACAGAACATCTTGCCCTGTGGGCAACCATTGCTGCTTTAAAGAGATGGAATGGAATGGGATGGAATGGGATGGAATGGGATGGAATGGAATGGAATGGAATGGAATAGAATAGAATAGAATAGAATAGAATAGAATAGAATAGAATAGAATAGAATAGAATAGAATAATAGAATAGAATGGAATAGAATGGAATGGAATGGAATGGAATGGAATGGAATGGAATGGAATGGAATGGAATGGAATGGAATGGAATGGAGTGGAATGGAATGGAATGGAATGGAATGGAATGGAATGGAATGGAATAGAATAGAATAGAATAGAATAGAATAGAATAGAATAGAATAGAATAGAATAGAATAGAATAGACCAGGTTGGAAGAGACCTTCGAGATCATCAAGTCCAACCTATCACCCAACACCATCTCATCAACTAAACCATGGCACCAAGCACCCCATCCAGTCTCCTCCTAAACACCTCCAGTGATCTGGATTTTGGACAGGCTATTAAGCATCACTTGACATGCCTGTTCTTATGTTTCTATGGCACCTATGGTAGGAGGACAAATTCTCTGCTAAGCTACCAGTCATGGTTGGATGGGGGGCGGGGTTTGAGACAAGTGAAAAGCACATGGTACCAGCAGCACCATGGTACCATCAGTGATGTGACCCAAGATGAGTGTCCCTGTGTTCTACTCTTACTTGCTCAAGTCTGTGGATGTACACTTGTAAAGGTGTCAGAAACACAAACCAGGTTAATGTCATCATTTCTGATTTTGTGAGATTTGCTGCCATCAGGGTGGCTGCCCAAAGGGGATACATTTTACCCTACTACAAAATCCTAGCAGGCAGAAGTGAGGAATCCAGCCATGCCCTTACAGAAACAGATTGCCAGTGGGTTGCCTTTGCTGGCACCTCTGCAGCACAACAGGTTCCCCAGCTTCCCGGCCTATTTGGGCCAACCAGAGACATTTGCTGCCAGGAAATGCACAACATGATGCTGTGCCAGGTCAGAGACTGCTAATAGGCTACAACAGGGGCTGACATAGAATCTTACAAAATAAATACATGTGTCACAATGTATTACTTGCAACCACCCAGGTGTCCAGCAGGTCCTCCTGATCTCCTTTGTGGATTGTGGCAAGAGTGTTTAGTTAGTCCTGCTAGTCTGGACTTCCTTGGATCCAGCTATTTCCATCACGCTGTCTCTTCGTCATCTTCTTCCTTCGCTCCACCTGCCCTTGGCAATGCAATGTTCCTCCAGATATCTGTGTGACAGAGTGAGAATAAACAGCATTGCAGATTCAAATGCCAGCAGGGTTCGTTCAAACATCGGCTCCTGGCGCAGATAATCTGAATGCTATGCTACTCCCCCTCTACTCCGCTCTGGTGAGACCCCACCTAGAGTAGTGCATCCAGTTCTGGAGCCCCTATTACAGGAAGGATCTGCAGGTGCTGGAACGTGTCCAGAGAAGGGTCATGAGGATGATCAGAGGGCTGGAGCACCTCTCCTATGAGGACAGACTGAGAGAGTTGGGGCTGTTCAGTCTGGAGAAGAGACAGCTCTGAGGAGACCTAATTGTGGCCTTTCAGTATCTGAAGGGGGCTAAAAGAAAGCTGGGGAGGGACTTTTTAGGTTGTCAGGTAGTGATAGGACTAGGGGGAATGGAACAGAACTAGAAATGGGTAGATTCAGATTGGATGTTAGGAAGAGGTTCTTGCCCATGAGGGTGGTGAGACACTGGAACAGGTTGCCCAGGGAGGTGGTGGAAGCCTCATCCCTGGAGGTTTTTAAGGCCAGGCTGGATGTGGCTGTGAGCAACCTGATCTAGCGTGAGGTGTCCCTGCCCGTGGCAGGGGAGGGGTGGAACTGGATGATCCTTGAGTTCCCTTCCAACCCTGACAATTCTCTGATTCTACTTCCAGGAGGTTTTTTTACAACAAAGCTAAGACTGGGGAGACAATTTGATTTCCCCTCCCCCAAGATGATTCCCTGCACGTGGAAGCAGGACACCATCCACACCAAGATCAGAGAGCCATCAGGAATTCCTGCCCTGTCTTGCCCTCCTGACCTATTGAGCTTTTTAGCCAGAGACAAAGCCAGGCTCTTGTCTGAGCAGTCACATGGAAACTATTACTTCTAAGAAATGCTGTGTGGGTCACAGTGCAATGTATTTAACTCCCTCTTATTACTTACTGTGAAGCCAGCTGTGTAACAAAGCTAAACAAAGGTTTTCTGCTTCTTCTCTGGCTTGGTGTCAGGGACTGCCCAGGACAAGTTTCTTTTCTTCCTGTAAGTATTCTCATAAAAATTTTTATTCTTTATGATAATACTTACAGGAAGAAAAGAAGCTTGTTTAATGTTTTACCCTCACATCCATAAAGGCTACCCAGCAACCAGGTCCTGTGCTGTTTGCTGCCTTAAAACATCACTGGTGCTGTCTTGTCACAAATTCAGTTTGGAGATGTGTTGGAAACCGCAGCCTGCTTTCCTCCCAGTCTTGTAGAGACATGTGGAGCTAAAATGAGTCTGTGATCAGGTGTACAAACGTTTCAGACTGACACCCCCACACATTACAAGATGATTACCGCAATCACCAAAGCCTGGGGTCTCTCTTATGTGAAAGGAGACTGTTACATCCCAGTCGTGTCTGCCAGACAAAGCTGGCAAAGCATTATTAGGCCCTCCAAAAGCATCATTGCTTTACTTTCCATTACTGCAAGAAGCCTTAGGATAAATACCAAGGAGACTCTGAATGCATTTAGCCCAAAAGCCCACAGTCATCAGTTGTGCCTCTGAGATAAAGCCCCACTGGATTTGTTTGGTGAACACTCGTGCACACTCTCCGTGGCTGAGGGCTGTCCCAGGCTGGCTCACACTGTGCTGCAGTCAGCAGTTGCAGTTGGATATTCTTGAAGAGGTCTTTCCAGGAGGCATGATGATCCCTGAGCAGTGCTATCAAGTGATAAGGTGGGAAAAGATGAAGAATGTGGAACATCAGGATGTGTGGCTGTAGCAGACACCACAGAGGGGCTGCAATCCATGCCCTCTTTTTGAGAACCTCCTTATTCTGAGGTGGTAACTTTGCAGCATAGTTTTATTCCAACCACTGCTTTCTCAACTACTCATTGCTTTAAAGATGGCCTCTAGAGTTCCTAAAAGTTTGAATGTTTATTAACTGTGGCTTGGTTATTTGTTTGTTTGTTTGTTTTAGCTAAGAGAGGAAACAGAGGAAGCAGCCCCTGAACCACAAATTGATCTTGAAGATCTCCTGGAGGTCCCTAATGAAGAACAGAAGTTAAAACTACAGGTCAGACAGGGGGACTTGGTGACTCTAAGTTGGGGACTTGGTGACTCTAAGTTAGGGACTTGCTTCATGAAGAGAATTAGTGGTGTGTGGGGTACGGAATCTGTGTATAGAGTGTGCATGATGCTTCCCTGTCTCTTAGCCTGCCAAATGCAGTAAGATCACGGGGAGGGCAGACTAGGTCAGCTCATAAATACTGAAAGGACTCCCCCTGTTTCTTTTTAGGAAATCCTCCACGAGTGCTCCAGCCCAACAGAGGTGAGTGAAGCCTCATCAGTATAGATCTGTGCTGTAAGAGTGTGTCCCTGTCACTACTTGGTTGAACAGCCAAGACATTACTGTGCCTACCATGGTGTTGCAGATGTGTTGAATTCCCAGTGGGAGGTGTTTGCCGCTTTGTGGAAATCTGCATGGGTGAGCTGAAGGCAGAGCAGGGGAGCAAAGAAGGATTTATGCTTTGCAACCAAGGAAAGGCTCATTCCATGTTTTGGACATCCTAAATTGACCAGAAAAGCCCCAGCCCCAGGCAGTGATACAGCTCCCAGACCATTTTGTACATCGTTAACTAAATACATTCTTGGCTTAAACCACTCCAGTGTTACGAGTGGCAAGAATGTAGGATGGCCCTCAGATTTGATTGGGCAGATAACTGTTGAGCAGTGGCCACATCAGTTAGTTTTGCACATGTTTGGGGTTTTTTTATCCCTTGTGAACTTTACAAGTACTGGTTTCGAGTTGGAGAGTTCAGGAGATCCCACAAGCTGTCACAATGCAGGGGAAGTTTAGGCTGGAGGTGAGGAGAAAGTTCTTCCCTGAGAGAGTTGTTAGCCATTGGAATGTGCTGCCCAGGGAGGTGGTGGAGTCACCATCCCTGGAGGTGTTCAAGAGGGGATTGGACGTGGCACTTGGTGCCATGGTTTAGTCATGAGGTCTGTGGTGACAGGTTGGACTCGATGATCCTTGAGGTCTCTTCCAACCTTGGTGATTCTGTGATTCTGTAATGTCCAAAGGAGTGGAATCCAACACTTTGAAGGGTAGTGCGTCCACCACACACAGCAACTGCTTTCACTGCATGCCTGGGCAAATGGGGTCTCCTCATCACTTCTTCAGTCACCTGCATTGCCTGTGAATGTTGTGCTTTCATCAGTCTTCACTGTCAAGCCTGTGTGGCTGTACAGTGATAAGCATCCAGAAAATGAGCTGGATGCAAGCTATCATTGAAATCAAACTCATTTGAACAATCATTGCAGAGAGTCTCCTAGCAGGGGTTCAGCAGACAGGGCTGGCAGGAGGGAAATAGTTTTCAGAGTGTTTGAATTTCAGAGCTTAGGTAAGAACCTCACATTCTCAGAGATATAACTGAAAAGAGTTTGCTCTACTGATTCATGAGCCATGTCTTGATCACTCTACTGATTCAGGAGTGTCTTGCAGACAGCATGGTATTACCAACTACAGATACTGCTGCCCCACTGGCAAAAATGAGTGCTTTCACCCTGGTGATCTTGAATGCAGTCCCCTGAAAGACCATAGCAGCCTCTCTGCAGAAAGCAGGAAACAAACTGGTTTCCTCCAAAGGGACTAACTGCAAAGGACGTGTTTAAAGGTCATTTAAATGTGGTGCTTGGCTTAAGGGCTGAACCTTGTTGAGTAGGGTTCTCAGCTGGACTTGATGACCCAGAGGGTCTTTTCCAACCTGAATGTTTCTGTGATTCTGTGTGGTGTGTATGAGCCTAGGCAGTTACTTCCAGAGCATGCTGTGGCAGGCAGCCTCTGACCACCCAAGTGAGGAAGCTTCCACACAGCACAAATGGTAACGAGCTCCAATACTTCCAGAACCTTGCCTAATTACAAGGACATGTAGCTGTCTTGTCAAGTGAAGAAAGGCTGCACACTCCTCCATGGTGGTGTTACTTGTCATGCAGAGGGTGAAGTTTGCACTAGTCACATTGACTCCTGCTTGGAATAACCAGATGGTCCAGTTTAGTTCATAGTCCTGGGCTGTGTCAGCAAAGTAGTTACAGTTTATCTCCATTAACTGCTCGTCTATCTCTTCTGCCTGTCCTCAACCCCTGCTCCAGGTTATCATTAGTCCTATGTGTGTTTTGCTCCACCTCTCTTCTGCCAGCCACTTCCTTGTCAAATTGGCAGAGCTCTGAGGTGGTTTGCAATCCACAACATGGAGCTGTACAGGTTGAACAAGAGGGACAGCTTGCTTTGCCCTAGATTGGAAGGGCAGCAGAAATGGGCAGGAGGTTATGGTGGCAACAGGAAGCAGTGGAACCTAACAGAGGACAACAGCATCCTGAGGTCATCTCAAAGTGAAAAAATCCCAGATACCTGGGATGAAGAGGGCCAGGCTGGCTCCTGGGGAGGAAATAAACATGCCTGCTCCAGAGGGAGACAGGGGAAGGGAAGTAAAGAGGCTTTTCGACCCTTCTCATCCATCAGAAGGTCTCCTTTCCTAGGCTAAAATATAGTCCTGCTGAACACATGTCAAAATTCGGGTTTCTGCCTCCACACCAGGGTGAATGTGAGAATAATGCAAGCACCACAGTACTCCCAGGGCTCAGGAGCACTGGAATTAACATGACATCCTTCTTCAAACCCATTCTCATTGCAGGACTTCATTACAGAACTGCTGAGTCGATTGAAAGGTCTCCGGAGAGTCACCAATCCTCAGAAAAAGTGACCTTGCCCACGTGGAACACCAGGCTCTGCTCACAAGGAAATGTGCATCTTCCCCACAGAAGCCAGGATCAGCAACATCACTTCAGAACATGTTCAGGACTTACAGCTAGTGAGGAATAGCACCGAGTTTGTAAACTTTGTACCAATGGTTTGAAGTCTTCACTCCTTCCACTCCTGCACATGCACCAGGGAGCAAGACTGGACATTATCCTGATTCTTAAGGGGCACTTTAACCTGGGGAGTAGGGTGAGATGTCCTCCCTTTAGTTTCCTCTAGGAATTTCCACAATGGCTGGGGAGCACTGAATGCAATCCTCAGGCACTCCTCAGGACTTCTTTCTTTCCATGTGCTGCAAGGAAAACAGGCATTGATTATCACTCATTCACTGGATATCACCCATTCACCAACGTGGAAAATCAGTTACTACTGAGCTGCCCGCTGTCTCAGCCTGGCTGGGACCCAGCTGGGACCTTTCTTGCCTGTTACTGCTGTGCCCAACTCTACAGCACTGCACGTACTTTCTAAGTCTTATTAAGCCTTGGCTATTCCTGAAGGTTGGACAGAAAACACATGGCAGGATGGAAGGAAGATGTTCCAGTGCACCTGGTCTGCTCAAGGGGAAGGAGAAGTCAGTGAAACAGCTGCTGAAGCTAAGGGGAGAAAGATTGTTTTCCTGGGTTTGGTGGAATTCAGGACTTAAAGATCTAGATGTGTCTTCTGAAGGAGCGAGGTCTGGGAAGGATTTGTCTCCTCATTTAAAAAAGATGTGGAAAAAAATGCTTGCTTTGTACATTAAACCAGAGCAAGCCAGCTATGCACTGCTTGCTCTTGCTCTCTTTTTAGGCACTAAAGGAAAACTGAAGTAAAAAAAAATAAATTAAAAAAAATCCCTGCTCCCAATTGCCCTGCAAGGAGCACCTCAGAGCGAGTCTTTTGCAGGCAGGTGGCTCTCACAGATGAGAAAGAGGACAGAGTGTCTTGCTGCACAGCCTTTTCTGGCTGCAACTAATGTATGGGCTGGAAAAATACCAAGGAAACTGCATCCAGCCTCTCAGCAGGTCAGTAACCTGACACACGTGGCTAGGAAATAAGATGGTAAAAGGGAGGCTGATCTCTCAGGCAGAGCAGACTCTCACCTTATGCTCTCATCCCTATGCTCTCACACCTGCCCCTCAAACACAAGAGGTGAGCTGCTGAGTTGTATCCAGAGGAGCAACCAATACAATACAATACACCAGGTTGGAAGAGACCTTCAAGATCATCGTGTCCAACCCATCAACCAATCCAACCCACCTAAACAACCAAACCATGGCACCAAGCAGCCCGTCAAGTCTCCTCCTGAACACCTCCAATGAAGGTGACTCCACCACCTCCATGGGCAGCCCATTCCAATGGGCAATCACTCTCCAAGTACCAATATGTTCAAGGCTAGTTTTTGGATAAGGGTTTATTGAGATGGAAATAGAAGAAGCCAACTCTGGAACAAAAGGGACATGCAGGTTAGCTAAGTTTAGGAAAGATGAGTTGCTGGAATGTGTCCAGAGAAGGGCAACAAAGCTGGGGAGGAGTCTGGAGCACAAGCCCTATGAGGAGAGGCTGAGGGAGCTGGGGTTGCTTAGTCTGGAGGAGACTCAGGGAGACCTTATTGATCTCTAGAACTACCTGAAGGGAGGTTGTATCCAGGTGGGGGTTGGTCTCTTCTCCCAGGCAACCAGCACCAGAACAAGAGGACACAGTCTCAAGCTGCGCCAGGGGAGGATCAGGCTGGATGTTACGAAGAAGCTCTTCATAGAGAGAGTGATTGGCCATTGGAATGTGCTGCCCAGGGAGGTGATGGAGTCACCATCACTGGAGGTGTTTAAGAGAGGATTGGACATGGCACTTGGTGTCATGGTTTAGTTGATTAGATGGTGTTGGATGATAGGTTGGACTCAATGATCTCAAAGGTCTCTTCCAACCCGGTCTCTTCTGTTCTGTTCTGTTCTATTCTATTCTATTCTATTCTATTCTATTCTATTCTATTCTATTCTATTCTATTCTATTCTATTCTATTTTTGTCTGTGCTTTAAGGCAGACTGTTACAACTGAGGAAGATGCAAGCTCTTGAAACTCTGCTTGACAGGAGCTGTCTTTGTGCCTATCCTGCAAGTAGCAATAAAATCTGCTGCCCCTACAGTGTGCAGCTGGTTCCGATACATGAGGACATGACTACCACATGAGAGCAGCCCAGATGAGCACAGTGTGACCATGGGGAACCCAAAGAAAGATGGGGCCAGTGCCAGATGATTCCTCAGTCCAGAGCTACTAAAACAAACAAACAAACAAACAGAAAAAGCAGCATAAGGCAATCAGAGCAACTTCTTTTTGCTTAGCTCTTAAACATAGTAAATCACATTTGCTTTTATTTCAGTTTTGGCTGTTCTCAGAGCCTAGCTTATAAAGGACAGCTTAAATTGATTTGGGCTCTTTTTATAGCTTCCAATTGACTTTGCTGTTTCTCTGCACCATCACCAGCAGAAGGCTGTAGTGTTTGGAATGCAGATACTGCCTAAGAATGTTTCTTTAGAGGAACTTTGCCCTTGTGAGTCTACCAGAGGATGTATTAAAGCAGAGGTGCTTTCCTAATTGAAGGTTGATGAAGGTGTATAAAATACCCTTTAATGCAATATCCCCTTTGTTATGATCAACACTTACATTGCCTTTACAAAATATTCTGTCTGCTGCCTTTGAGCACATGACCATGCTACAGCACTTGAGACAACCTGCATATTTGTGAACCACAGCAAAGTTAATGCAGTTTGACTTGCTGGAATGTGTCCAGAGAAGGGCAAGAAAGCTGGGGAGGGGTCTGGAGCACAGCCCTATGAGGAGAGGCTGAGGGAGCTGGGGTTGCTTAGCCTGGAGAAGAGGAGGCTCAGGGGAGACCTTCTTGCTCTCTGTAACTCCCTGAAGGGAGGTTGTAGCCAGGTGGGGGTTGGTCTCTTCTCTCAGGCCGCCAGCACTAGAACACAAGGACATAGTCTCAAGCTGCACCAGGGGAGGTTTAGGCTGGGTGTTAGGAAGGGGTTCTTCATAGAAAGAGTGATTGGCCATTGGAATGGGCTGCCCAGGGAGGTGATGGAGTCACCATCCCTGGAGGTGTTTAGGAAGAGACTGGATGGGGTGCTTGGTGCCATGGTTTATTTGATTAGATAGTGGTGGCTGATAGGTTGGACTTGATGATCTCAAAGGTCTTTTCCAACCTGGTTAATTCTCTTCTATTCTAAATCAATTCTAATTCAATTCTAGTCTAACCCAACTTCAACCTGATGTTATTATTTTGATTTCTTCTTGGGGTGGAGCCTACGTGTGATCATTCAGATACAAAACATTTGGAGAGGGACAGAAAAGCCTTCTCCTGCCCTCGTGGCATGCTGCGAAGAGGCAAAGCAGATGATTATCTTTCTTGAAGATAACTAAGCTCTCTTCAGTCCTGAGTAGAGATGACTGAGATTGATCTGGCCTCCTGTCTGGAACTGATTGTTTACCAGTCTCTTCCCATCTTTACAAGCACCTTTTAAAAGGCAAGGACAAGGAAGCAGCAACACAGCTAGAAGTGCACTGCACACTTGCAGGTCATAGAAGGGTCTGGGTTGGAAGGGACCTCCAAAGGTCATCTAGTCCCACCCCCTCTGCAGCAAGCAAGGGCATACTCAACTAGACCAGGTTGCTCACAGCCCTGTCAAGCCTCACCTTGAATATCTCCAGGGATGGGGGGTGGGTGGTCATGCAGCATTTATCTTTCACAACAGTTTCAGACACCTGATCTAGATACCCCTTCCCATCCCTCCCCCATGTTGCTCACTGAAGCAACAGCAGCAGTGGTAATGTATTTTTTTTTGGGGGGGAGGAGGGGGGAAGTGATTGGGCTGCTACTAAAACAGCCAATTAGCTGCAGAAAGCTGGACAGCCACACAAACATCCATTAGTGGTGCAGGGAAAGCATCAGCAGGTGTGTGTATGACTGAAGAGACTCCTCTGTGCATGACTAAGTCCTGTTTCAGGTACTGGGTTGGGTGCATTTCTGGATTCCTCGGGATGGCCCCACTGAAACCAATCTGGGAAACTGAATAAAAGTGCTTCTGGCTGTAACCTGCTCCTTTACTTCTGATGTGAACAGGGCAGGGCTTATGAGACTCAGGCTGCCTTGCTGCAAAAGCAGCTCAAAGCTTGGTTGTGGCTGATGAAGCATTCAGAGTGTTGCAAGCAGTGCATCAACTCATACTATTATTAAAAGGAAAAAACCAAAAAGGGGGGGGGGGGGGGGGAGGGCAAGCAGCTGTAAAACAGGAATTAAAGTGTTAAAATGCGTACTAACTGCTTGAAAAAGCAGACTGGCTGAAACCCAAGGGAGTGGATGTGGCTTAGAAGAGACACAAGAGCAGGCATTTGTGTTTTCTCCTGTACATGCAACACACAAAGGATTTAACCTAAAGACAGAACTGGGCTGCCTTGCTCTCAGGTCAAATAGCAATGCAAAAGCATCACTCCAACACTAACACAAAGCTAGAACACAGCATTTTGTTTTCTAAGCCTGCAAGCTCCTCAGGGCACTCTCTAAGTACTCTCCACTTAAATTTTGTGTTAACACAGGGCTCATTGTGAGCTCTGGTGTCACAACAACTCAAGTAGTTTTCCTATCTCCTTGTCCCACAGAGAGAGGAACTGGTGTAGCAAGGCCTGCCAGGAGAAAGATGATCCTCCACAGCAGGCAGGCTTTGTCACCCCTGCCTAACAGAGGAGTTTGGTGGCACTGCTGAGTGACTTTGCAACATTCAGTGTGCTGACCTGCAGTATGACTGCTCTTCCCCTGTCTGATACAGGTTTTTGTTGAAGGACCTTATCCAGTCCAGCATGTTACAACACAACCATCTTCAGCAGCAGTTTGCTGTGCTGCTCTGGCCAGGGCTGGCTGAGGTGCAGGCAAACACTGTTTTGTCAACTCACCTGGGAGGCAGTGACCTTGAGTGCAGGGGCAGGGCCCTCAGCTGGGAGTGGCAGTGTCAAACCAGACAGGCAAGATTCATTGGAAACTCCCTGTCAAAGGCAAATCCCAGGCTTTGTTTTTTTTTTTTTTTTTTTTTTTTGCCACTGGACTTTGTCAGCCTCCAAGAGCTGTCTCAGAAGCCACATTATAGTCCTGGGAAGAGCTCATACTGAAGGGATAGTAAAACCAGTTTAGGGCAACTTTAGTTGGGTGATTGAAGTAATTCTGGGTGCTTTGGTCACTCACAATTGCCACTTGCATTTGGACTCTCTCTAGGGAGGGATGGGAGCATATTAAACTGAGCTTCTCTCCTAGCCAGATAAAGAGCAGCACACAGGTAACATCTTCATCCTACCAGGGGACCGAAAAAATAAGCACTGTTCACATAGGACACAGACTCTTCCGGACTAGGGGGAATGGAATGAAGCTGGAGGTGGGGAGATTCAGGCTGGACATGAGGAGGAAGTTCTTCACCATGAGAGTGGTGAAGCCCTGGAATGGGTTATCCAGGGAGGTGGTTGAGGCCCCATCCCTGGAAGTGTTTAAGACCAGGCTGGATGAGGCTCTGGCCAGCCTGATCTAGTGTAGGGTGTCCCTGCCCATGGCAGGGGGTTGGAACTAGCTGATCCTTGTGGTCCCTTCCAACCCTGACTGATACTATGATGACTACATGGAATCGTGGCACAGCCACCAGGGACCACAACGCTGTGCCCCAGGAGCAGGTTACCTCTGCAAAGCATCCACCATTCTGTGAGCAAAAGGCTGGGCAGCCCAGGCACCTTTTCCAGCCATACCACAGAAACATTTTTGATGACTTCACAACCCTTCATTTCTTTCTCTAAGCCACCTGATACTAGGCCTAAGATTGCATTACTTTGTGAAGGGCTGTATCAGGTGTTTCCAGGACAGACTTTAACCACAGGCCTCCGCAAATAGTTTTTATTATGCTTTGGAAGATCTCATCACACATGTGACCACGACAGAGACAAGTTCTCTTAGTGCAAAGTGCTTTGCTGCCTCTTGAACCAGTGTGTAAGCTGTTAGCAAAAGCAGGAAGTTACTTATCAGCCAGTTGGAACTGCCTGAAACATACGTCTTTAATGCTGCCCACGCCGCCTCAGTGGCTGTACTTATAGACTCGGATCTGGCTCCTCACACCAAGCCCTCCTTCATTCCCAAGCATGCAGAGCAAACCCTGCACTTCTTTGGTTGTATGAGGACAAAGTCACACACCCTCCAAGCCTCTTGGGTTACAGCACATCCTTTAACTGTCTGAGGCATCACCCGTTTTGGCTGCAAATCCACTTGGATTCTTCCCATCCGGCCAACTCCTCTCTTTCCCTGTTCTCCATCTCCTTTTCTGCCTGTGAAGACCAAGGTCACTTCTGCTTGCAAGGAAGATGATAGCGGGAGGTGTGGTGGTCCTTCAGGTCAAACTCATCATGGCCTTCCCTGAGAAGCAAACATGAAGTGCAGTCAGAAGTGAAGACACTGGCAGGCAGCTTCCCCTTAGCCCTTAGCACAAGGTATCTTCCAGCAGTCTTTAACCAGAAACGTATCCCAAGGGTTAGTTGTAAGGACCCAACTGGCAGTCACATGAATTGACTCTTTAAGATACTCATTTTTCATAGAAGCCTCTGAGGTGCTCATCCTTGCCTGCTGGAAGGGGAAATAACAATAGGTCCCTCTGTCTCTTTCCCTCTCCCAGATTCACATGGCTCATTTTCAGCACTGTGTCTGATTCTCAGGCACATGAGCAACTTCTATGACAACAATCAAAAGGGCAGTCTGAAAAACAACTGCTGTGGCTAAAGTCCCAAGCAGCTGTCTTAGAATGGAATAAACCAGGTTGGAAGAGACCTTCAAGATCATCGAGTCCAACCCATCATCCAATACCATCTAATCAACTAAACCATGGCACCAAGCACCCCATCAAGTTTCCTCCTGAACACCTCCAATGATGGTGACTCCACCACCTCCCTGGACAGCCCATCCAATGGCCAATCACTCTCACTGTGTAGAGCTTCTTCCTAACCTCCAGCCTAAACCTCCCCTGGTGCAGCTTGAGACTGTGTCCTCTTGTTCTGGTGCTGGCTGCCTGGGAGAAGAGACCAACCCCCTCCTGGCAACAACCTCCCTTCAGGTAGCTGTAGAGAGCAAGAAGGTCTCCCCTCAGTCTCCTCTTCCCCAGGCTAAGCAATCCCAGCTCCCTCAGCCTGTCCTCACAGGGCTGTGCTCCAAACCCCTCACCAACTTTGTTGCCCTTCTCTGGACACACTCCAGCAAGACAACATCTTCCCTAAACTGAGGGGCCCAGAATTGGACACAGGACTCAAGGTGTGGCCTAACCAGTGCAGTGGACAGGGGCACAATGACCTCCCTGCTCCTGCTGGCCACACTGTTCCTGATGCAGGCCAGGATGCCATTGGCCCTCTTGGCTGCCTGGGCACACTGCAGGCTCATGTTCAGCCTACAATCAGCCAGTACCCCCAGGTCCCTCTCTGCCTGGCTGCTCTCCAGCCACTCTGACCCCAGGCTGTAGCACTGCATGGGGTTGCTGTGGCCAATGTGCAGCACCCAACACTTGGATGTGTTCAATCTCATGCCCTTGGACTCTGCCCATCTGTCCAGCCTGTCGAGGTCCCTCTGCAAAGCCTCTCTGCCCTCCAGCAGATCAACTCCTGCCCCCAGCTTGGTGTCATCTGCAAAGTTACTGATGATGGACTCAATGCCCTCTTCCAGATTATCAATAAAGATATGAAAGAGCATGGGGCCCAGCACTGATCCTTGGGGCACACCACTAGTGACAGGCCACCAGCTGGATGTGGCACCATTCACCACCACTCTCTGGGCTTGGCCCTCCAGCCAGTTCCTAACCCAACGCACCATGCTTAGAAGCAGGCAGTCCTGAGTAAGGCACAAGCCTGAATCTGAAGCTTGCAACTGACACATTCACTCACCTGCCAGACTGCTGATTCTGCTTTTACTGGTGTTTGCTGCCTGATAATTTTGTTTGGTTTTAATCATCTAATATTGACAGCCATTTGCTTTCTTACCATTTTCATATGTTCTCCCCAACTCCATTTCCATCTCTCTACAAAAACATTCGCAGGAAGTGAGAGAATATGCACAAAAAGCCTCTCTTGCTATCCCAACCAAATCCTTAGCATCCTGCTGTCCAAATGTCATCCAGCCAACTACCCAGTGCTTTAGAGGCATGAAAAAGAGGATCACAGAGACATTCAGGTTGGTGAAGACCCTCAGGATCACCAAGTCCAACCATCAACCCTACTCTACAGGGTTCATCCCCAAACCATATCCCCAAGCACCACATCCAAACCACCTTTAAACACCTCCAGGGTTGGTGACTCAATCACCTCCTTGGGCAGCACATTCCAGTGCCTGACCACTCTCCATGAAAAAAAATAAAATCTTCTTACTGTCCAGTCTAAACCTACCCAGTCACAGCCTGAGAAGCCACACAAGCTGTGAGTAGCAGTATTGTCTTCAAAGGAATTAACCCTCCATATCTGAGGCACTGAACTTCTTTGTAATAAATAAACAAATAAATAAATAAATAAATAAATAAATAAATAAATGTCAAGCTACAGATGTTTAAAAGCCAAGACTAGAGCTGCTACAAGGCCTGAGGGGAAAAAAAGGTTCACCCAAATCTATTTCAACACACATTTTTTAAGCATGGGTTAAGACTGCCGAGCCTCAACCTAAGAAAAGCCTCAGGAATTCATTCTATCTGATCTCCCTCCCCTCTTAGGGGAATGCAGCCCAGATTATCCATCAATGTCACTAACAAGCCATAGGAGTCACTGAACAATGGCCTTGCTTATCCCATCCCACACAATGCAGCACATAAGACAATGCTCCCAAATATGCACTGGAGCAGCTCAGACAGAACATTTCTGTTCTGCTCAGCCCCTGTTCACACAAAGTGCTTCCATAACGACCAGCACTCAGCTCAGACCTGGGCTCCTCAGATCTCCCCTCCTGCTGCCTGCTTTAGTGCCCCAGGGGAAGGGGGAACAGAAGCAGCCCGGCTCACCTGTGCCCCACCCAGTGAGGCTTACCTGAAGCAGCGCTGGCAGTAGAGGTCCCCGTCGCAGCCGTGGCAGCGCAAGGTGGCATCTTCGTTGCAGATACAGCACCAGGGCAGCTCATCCTCGTCACTGTCATCTGCCCTGGCAAGAGCTGTGGTGGCTGGAGTTTGGCTCTAGTTCACAAGGAAAACAGACACAGAATTCAAACCCCAGCAGACAATTCAGGACCTTCACTGTAATGTTCTGTCAAGGGCACCAAGCCCACATCTTCTGGCAGGCACCACAGTATCAAGAGATGGACAACCCCTGGCAGGCACCACAGCAATATCAAGAGATGGACAACCCCTGCTGCAAGAGCAAGTGACCAAGAAGTTTCACAGACTCACAGATTACATTGGGCTGGAAGGGACCCTCAAAGGTCATCTTGTACAACTCCCCCTGCAGTGAGCAGGGACATCTCTAACTACATGAGACTGCTCAGGACCACATTAAGTCTGATCTTGAATGGCTCTAGGGATGGGGCCTCAAGCACATCCCTGGGCAGCTCGTTCCAGTATTTCATTGTGAAGAACTTCCTCCTTATATCCAACCTAAATCTGCCCTGCTTCAGTTTCAAACCATTGTCCCTCATCTTATTGCTAGATGCCTTTCTAAATAGTCCTTTCTCCAGACTTCCTGTAGGTCCCTTTCAGATACTGAAATGTATCTATAAGGTTTCCCTGGAGCCTTCTCTTCCCCAGACCAAACAGCCCCAATTCATTCAGCCTGTCTTCATAGGTGAGGCGCTCCAGCCCTCTGATCATCTTGGTGGCCTTCCTCTGGACCTGCTCCAGCAGGTCCTTGTTGGTCTTGAGTAGGGGACCTCAGAGCTGTACACAGTACTCTGGGTGAGGTCTCACCAGAGCAGAGCAGCCGAATCAGCTTTCTGTGGGAGGGGAAAGCTGTGGGGAGGGGTTGTTCTCTCCCTGTTACAGAAAGGAAACTGGGACAAAGGAAGTGATTGCCTAAAGGCCCCTGCTATTGATTTGTACCTGAGCTTGGGCCTGAAAGATCTTCTGAAACCAATCTAGAAATCTATCCATAAGGCCACCTGTTGTCTCATCTGCTTTACAGAGAACTCTTGTGGAACTGAGCAGCCACACACACACTGGGACACAGTATCTGGGCCCTGGCAAGGGCAGCTCCCTAACACCACAGCAACGAGGTGGCACTATCTTTTCCATCAGTAAGCCCAGGAGTGCAGGGTGGTGTAACCTGTGAGATGGATGCTTTCAATAATGCTTACAATTAAATAACTTCTTCTACTGAGGCCAGGCCTGTCAGGTGTCTGTGAGTCACAGGTCCATTTAATTCTTGTAATACACATTAGAGAAGGTGTATATATCTCCCTAACAGGCTGGAACTCATCCTGAGCATAGGGTATCTTGTTACTAATTCCTTCCTCTGACGTTATCTGAGAGCATGGCCAGCTGATTACTATCTGGAGGTTCTGTTCTGCACATGTTGGAAGCACTGGCAAACCTCCCACCTACCCTGCTTGAGGCTGTATGGTACCAGACTGTGGCCTTCCTGGGCTAGTTATACTGGTGAGTTAAAAATTCCTTCTCTAATACTCATCTTGTGAAGCCCATGTTAACTTCTCTGGGTTTAGAGGACACCATCCCATTGAGCAGAAAGGGAGCCTGAATGGAATTGCACCCAGGGAGCAGTTATTAAAAGTAGAAGCATGTGGCCTTCCAGTACCTGAAAGGGGCCTACAAGAAGGCTGCAGAGGGACTGTTTACAAAGGTCTGTAGTGATAGGAGGAGAAGCAATGGTTTGAAATTAGAGAAGAGGACATTTAGATTGGATGTTAGGAACAAGCTCTTTACCATGAGGGTGTTGGAACACTGGAACAGGCTGCCCAAGGAGGTAGTTGAGGTTCCTGGAGATACTCAAGGTCAGGCTCAACAAGGCTCTGAGCAATCTGATCTAGTGGAGGATGTCCCTGCTCACTGCAGGGTGGGTGGATTAGATGACCTTTGGAGGTCTCTTCCAACCCAAACCACTCTATGATGGCTCAGGGCTGGCCAGCCTTGCAGAACCCACTCAGCTTGTCTGCTGACAAGCAGCTGGTTGCTGGGCTTTTTCCTGCATCAAGCCTAGGATACAGCAAACTTGCTGCAGAACTATGCTCCCCTGAGACCCTGTAACTGGTATTTCAAGAGACTGTGACCAGCTCACTGACCTTTTGCTTTGCTTTCTTGTGCAGGTTCTGTTGTGAGGGTCCTGGTGGGGTGGTTTGATCTGGGGGAATGTTGAATCCACTTGCTTCATCCAGGGCTGCTTCCTCTGTGAGCTGGTAACAAAAGAAAGCAAGAAGACTTGTTTCAAACAGTTGGGAGCCATACTTCAGGCTCTGAATGTCCTGCCTTTTTCCTTGGTCTCATGCAGTAACAGGAGATGACAGGTCTGAATACATCTGAGGTTATCCAGACAGATGTGAGCTTGCTCTTTGTGTTCCAAAGAGCCAGTGTAGCAAGCAAGGGCCTTCAGTTAACACACTCTGCTTTACAATGCAGATATCAGGACACCCTCACCATGATGCTAATCACAGATGCATGGTCTCTAACCTGGCAGAAACAGAAGTACAGAAAGCTGTGTCTGCATGCAAGGCAATTCAGACATCGGCAGAAGCTGTGCTAAACGCTACACATCTCATCCACGTTCTAGATGAGTGGGAGAAAAGATGAAACAAGAAGTAAGGGAGTACCAGCAAAGTGAGGCTGGAGAGGAGACACACTCCACAAGAGACACTAAGCATGAATGAGAGAGACAATGTGAGAGAGGAGAAGCAATGCTGTCAGTAGCCTGCAGCTGAATGCTCCATGGGAGCTAGCGCTGGAAAAACAACTAGGAGGGGAGGAACGAAACTGCCCAGGAACAGAAACTCATCCCTTCCACACACACACTGGGAATGATTGAGAGGAAGATAAACAAGGCCACAGCTGCCACTTCTGACCTGTTTTAGCACTCTGCAAATGGCTTCCTCCTCAGCCACTTCCTCGTCACTGTCAGGCAGTCGATACATCTCCAGGGTGACTGCAGGAGGGAGACAGCAGACTGTAACCCACACCTGCTCCAAACCTTGTGCCCCCCGTGTGCCAGGCACAATCCTTCCTGGTGTGTGCTTTTGCCATCCCAGCTCTGGCACAAAGAGATCCTTTTCAGAGGGGGACTCCTCACAAAAGGCTGCCATTGTTTGGTTTTAATACTGGAAGAAGGAAGGAAGAAATAGCAGTGTGCCCAGGTGGCCAAGAGGGCCAATGGCATCCTGGCCTGCATCAGGAATAGTGTGGCCAGCAGGAGCAGGGAGGTCATTCTGCCCCTGTACACAGCACTGGTTAGGCCACACCTTGAGTCCTGTGTCCAGTTCTGGGCCCCTCAGTTTAAGAAGGACATTAAGACTCTTGAATGTGTCCAGAGAAGGGTAACGAGGCTGGGGAGAGGTCTGGAGCACAGCCCTGTGAGGAGAGGCTGAGGGAGCTGGGGTTGTTTAGACTGGAGAAGAGGAGGCTCAGGGGAGATCTTATTGCTCTCTACAAGAAGGGAGGTTATAGCCAGGAGGGGGTTGGTCTCTTCTCCCAGGCAAACAGCACCAGAACAAGAGGACACAGTCTCAAGCTGAACCAGGGGAGGTTTAGGCTGGAGGTGAGGAGAAAGTTCTTCACTGAGAGAGTTGTTAGCCATTGCAATGTGCTGCCCAGGGAGGTGGTGGAGTCACCATCCCTGGAGGTCTTCAAGAGGGAATTGGATGTGGCACTTGGTGCCATGGTTTAGTCATGAGGTGTTGGGTGACAGGTTGGACTTGATGATCTTTGAGGTCTTTTCCAGCCTTATTGATTCTGTGAAATCCCCACCAAAACCAGAGCTTTACTTTGAAAAGATTTGTTCACCTCACCAGAGCATGCTAGAATTTACCTCCAAAAAGGGTGCAAGACAAAGCAGCCTGACCTCACAGCCCTGGCAGACCACTCATGCTGGTCTTGTGACGAACCAACCTCCACAACTTTACAGACAGAACCAAATCTCAGTCTGCTTCTTGCAGAGGAAAGACATCAAATGGATAAATGTCTCTCAGAAAAAGAAATGACTGTCACAGGAACTCGGCTCCTCTCTGGGCACTGTACTCTTGTCTGTTACCCACCTTTCTCTGGGTCCTCGCCTTTGAGTGCTGCCAGTCTCTTGGCAACTTGGAGGATCTTTTCCTGCCTCGTGTTGTCTTCCCTCAGCTCAGCAGCAGCTTCTGCCAGAAGTTTATTCTTCTCCTCCTCCAGCTGCTTTGGGTCCAGATTAGGAGGGCAAGCACAATCTTCACTGTCCCGACTGAGATCGTTCAAGCTTTGGCCGCTGGCAGCTGCAAACAGACACACAGAACATGCTGGTGGCTCAGCAGCAATGCTCCTTGGGCACACACAACACAGCTAAAGCAATGGCATGAGAGCAGCTTGCTGCTTTCCAGCTGGGTAATAATGGGTGAAGGCAGGCCACAGGAGGATTCACACTGTACACAGAAGAAAGGGAACTAATGTGTGCTTTACAGTGAGATTCCAGAGAAAGCACTGCAGCTAGGCAATCTGGGACACCATCATCTTCCTAAGTTGTGGAAGAGAGTGCTGGTGTGTTAGCAGCAGCAACAGCTGCTCCCCAGGGAAGGGTACCCTTAGGAGCAATATGAATAATACAACCCTGAGAAGGAGGAAACATCTCCAAACACAGATAATGAGAACCAGCCAAATAGAAGACCAGAACAGACCAGACCAGACCAGGTTGGAAAAGACGCTCAAGATCGAGTCCAACCTATCACCCAACAGTATCTAATCAACTAAACCATGGCACCAAGCACCCCATCCAGTCTCTTCCTCAACACCTCCAGTGATGGTGACTCCACCACCTCCCTGGGCAGCACATTCCAATGGCCAATCACTCCTTCTGTGAAGAACTTCTTCCTCACATCCAGCTTAAACCTCCCCTGGCACAGCTTGAGACTGTGTCCTCTTGTTCTGGTGCTGGCTGCCTGGGAGAAGAGACCAACACCCATCTGGCCACAACCTCCCTTCAGGTAGTTGTGGACAGCAAGAAGGTCTCCTCTGAGCCTCCTCCTCTCCAGCCTAAGCAACCCCAGCTCCCTCAGCCTCTCCCTACAGGGCTTGTGATCCAAACCCCTCCCCAGCTTTGTTGCCCTTCTCTGGACACATTCCAGCAACTCAACATTTTTCCTAAACTGAGGGCCCCAGAATGGACACAGTACTCAAGGTGTGGCCTAACCTGACCTTGGTCAGTTTGGGAGTCATAAGGGGAAGATAAGGACAAACTGGACACATAGCTCACCTGTAAGCTAGATAAGGAGGCACATATTCCCTCTTCATCACAGCACATACATTATTAGACAAAACAGGTCTTTGGAAGCCAAAATAGATACCTTGAGGCTGGACTCTTGGTCTGTAATGCTCATCAATGGCCACTTCCTCAGACAGTTGAGCTAAAAGGTCATCTGTCTGCTGGACCAGACTTCTGGTGTCAGGAGGCTTGTGTACCTACGAAACAAGGAGGGCATGGGAAAAGGCAAATGAGAGGGAAGTGGCATACTCAAAGGAAAAGTTTGGTAATGAAGAACCCCCTTGATGGGGGCAGCATAAAAAGGTGCATCCACTGATCTTGACAGTCTCATCTTACATTTATTTGCTGTAAGACATTCAGGGCTTCATTCCCAGAGGTGCTGAAAGCACACCACTCTAAAAGCAGTCACCCAAACAAGGCAAAGTGGTGCTGAACACACGGCAGTACACGCTGCTGGGTCCCAACCCCAGCTCTGCCACTACCCCTGGTGTAAATAAGGTGCCATTCTCAACAGCACCAGCCAGCAGCCCTGCTGAGGCCTATGATAGCAGGTGGGTGGGCAGCACTGCTGAAAGAGAAGCATGAGGAAACAGTTTCTCAGGGACAAGATCGTTCATATAGGCTTTGAAGGCATATATCCAATCTCAGACTAACCACCCAGTGTTTCCACTTCTGGAATGAATAACAGCATTTTGCCCAGCTGGGATGCAGTAACAACTACAAGATAAGGCTAGAAGGTAAGGCTGAGAAGCCCCAAACACAGACAAACAGCTCTGGAAAAACAACAGGTGTTAGGTATACAAATGAGTTGAGTGGAAAAAAAACATGGCATCTATTGTTAAAAATAAACACAACCCACACTTGACATGAAGGAATACACTGCAACAGGGCAAGGGGTGATGTTTTCCAAACTAAAGGGGGAAGATTGAAACTAGATATGAGAAGGAATTTTTGTTTGCAGTGAGGGTGACCCGCCTGGTGGATGTAGGGAGGCCTGTGGATGTGGTCTACCTGGACCTCAGCAAGGCCTCTGACACTGTCCTCCACAGCAAACTCCTGGCCAAGCTGGCAGCCCATGGCTTGGACAGGAGCACACTGCGTTGGGTTAGGAATTGGCTGGAGGGCCGAGCCCAGAGAGTGGTGGTGAATGGTGCCACATCCAGCTGGCAGCCAGGCACTAGTGTGTGCCCAAGGATCAGTGCTGGGCCCCATGCTCTTCAACATCTTTATTGATGATCTGGATGAGGGCATTGAGTCCATCATCAGTAAATTTGCAGATGACACCAAGCTGGGGGCAGAAGTTGATCTGCAGGAGGGCAGAGAGGCTTTGCAGAGGGACCTCGACAGGCTGGACAGATGGGCAGAGTCCAAGGGCAGGAGACTGAACACATCCAAGTGCCGGGTGCTGCACATTGGCCACAGCAACCCCATGCAGTGCTACAGCCTGGGGTCAGAGTGGCTGGAAAACAGCCAGGCAGAGAGGGACCTGGGGGTACTGGCTGATTGTAGGCTGAACATGAGCCTGCAGTGTGCCCAGGCAGCCAAGAGGGCCAATGGCATCCTGGCCTGCATCAGGAACAGTGTGGCCAGCAGGAGCAGGGAGGTCATTGTGCCCCTGTCCACTGCACTGGTTAGGCCACACCTTGAGTCCTGTGTCCAATTCTGGGCCCCTCAGTTTAGCAAAGATGTTGACTTGCTGGAATGTGTCCAGAGAAGGGCAACAAGGTTGGTGAGGGGTTTGGAGCACAAGCCCTGTGAGGAGAGGCTGAGGGAGCTGGGGTTGCTTAGCCTGGAGAAGAGAGACTCAGGTGTGACCTTCTTGCTCTCTACAACTACCTGAAGGGAGGTTGTAGACAGGCAGAGGTTGGTCTCTTCTCCCAGGCAGCCAGCACCAGAACAGGAGGACACAGTCTCAAGCTGTACCAGGGTAGGTTTAGGCTGGATGTTAGGAGGAAGTTCTATACAGAGAGAGTGATTCCCTATTGGAATGGGCTGCCTGGGGAGGTGGTGGAGTCACCATCATTGGAGGTGTTCAGGAGGAGACTTGATGGGGTGCTTGGCTGCATGGTTTAGCTGTTTAGGTGGGTTGGATTGGTTGATGGGTTGGACGCAATGATCTTGAAGGTCTCTTCCAACCTGGTTTATTGTATTATTATATTGTATTGATGAAAGACTGGCCCAGGTTTGCCCAGAGAGGCTGTAAAAGCCCATTCCTGGAAACATTCCCTGTCAGGTTGGACTGGGCTCTGAGCAACCTGATCTAGTTAGTCCCTGCTCACTGCAAGGGGGTTGAGTTATGTGGCCTTTAAAGGTCCCTTCCAACATACAGCATTCTATGATCCTGTGCTGCATTTAAACTGAAACAGTGAAATGGTAAAGGCTGGTCACTCCCTTCTGCAGCATGGCACAAACAGGAAAGGCAGACTTCTGGAGGAAGCCACCTGGACACAAAAATTCTGAGTAAGGAAGAACAGCTAATGTGCTAAGACCCCAGACACTATGTCAGCTTACAATATACAGCTGAGGGAACTTACAGGTCTGGGAGCCTGGGAAGGAGGATCCCTCCCCTGCAGGGTAGCCAACCGGTCCTCCATTTCCTGTGTGGATGGAACAGGTCTCCAGCAGTCCTCCTTCAGAGCAGCCAGCCTAGCCTCAATCTCAGCCTGTGTAGGAATGGACTCTGCAATTCAGAAGAGCCCAAGGGGAGGGGGGAAGATTACTCTGTTATTGAAAATAAAAGGCTTCAAATTTCTTTTTCATTAAAATTGTATTTCTGGAATCAGACTCTGAGAACCTGAGCAAAGCCTTCCCTCACCCCTTCATGTCAGGAGGGCTCATACTGCAATGACTCTGAGACCATCCTAAAGCTAACTGCTGTCCTTTGCTCCTTGTCTCCTTCGCAGTTTATCTCCTGTTTATAAAGTCAGTATTAGGGTAATCTCATTTGGCAATCAGCTTACTCAGGGTACCAGGCAGAGAACAAAGTGTCATTCAGGCAGTACAGGCCCACATCTCTCAAGGTAAACCTAGGAGGTGTCACAGACTGAAACCCTCCCATGCCACACAACAGGATGAGGGGAAGTGCTCTCATGTTGTGCCACAAAAACCTTAGGCTGGATATTAGGAAAAGTTCTTTGACAGTAAACCTAGGAGGTGTCAGACTGAAACCCTCCCATGCCACACAACAGGATGAGGGGAAGTGCTCTCATGTTGTGCCACAAAAACCTTAGGCTGGATATTAGGAAAAGTTCTTTGACAGAAAGGGCTATCAAGCATTGGAACAGGCTTCCCAGGGACATGGCAGAGTCACCATCCTTGGAGGCATTTAAAAGGTGTACAGACATGGCATTTAGGGACATGGTTTAGTGGTGAACCTGACAGTGTTAGGTTTATGGTTAGATGATGATCTTGCAGGTCTTTTTCAATTCAAATGATTCTATGCTTCTGTGATAATTAGGTAACCTCTTTGCAGTGTGCTCTTTGCCTTTCAGAGAGCACATATGAGTATCAAAACCACTTCATTCTACCACAAGCACCGTGAGGCTGTCACGCCCCACTTCTGTGAGGTGGGGCTGGCCTGAACATAATCCTACAGAGAATGGCACTGCTGTTGCCCAGGACAATGACCCATGGGAAACCTTCTGGAGAACAGTCTGCCAAAGACCCTCATTTCATTCTGTTCATACATGACACAGCCTTTTACCCAAAACAATGGAAAATGAGAACACGATTTTACAGGTTAAGCTACTGATCCAAAACGGAGAAGTAGTCTCAGGAGAAACCCCAAGAAGCAAAAAGAAATTGGAACATTAATTTAAAATCGCTGTGGAATCTGACCACTGTGGCAGCAGGATGTGGATGCTCTGTCCAATTATAACCCTTCAATTCCCTATAAAGAAAGGCTTTCAAAGCCCAGCATTTCCCTCTCCCCCCAGGTTCCACGTTTCCCAAGCAGCTGTGCTCCCACCCAAAGTGTCTTCATCATCCTCCAAAACTTACTTGGTTTCCTTTCTTCCCTGAGCCTCTCCAGTCTCTCTGCAATAGCTCTATCCTCTTTTGAGAGCCCCATGTATCTGGAGCCTGTTTGCCCTGGGGGTTTTGTAGTTGCCTTCTGTTGTTCTTTCATCTGGTTTTGCTTAGCCTCAAGAGCTGCGACACGCCTGTGACAAGGATGGGAAAAAAAGACATGACAATTGAGAACAAGGATTTAAACTCTGAGGTATGAAAGCATCCCCTGTGAATCCAACAGGCTATGGGAAGAACATCAGTGTAGAACAGAAACCACCCCCTCCTGCACCACCCTTTCACACATGAGCACAGTGAGGTGCTCCCAAGAATAAGGAAAACATTAGCTCACAGGACCAACACACCACTTCCAGGGAGACAGGGAACATTTCACTACCAGCTTCCTGTTTCCAAGCCAACCCCAACCAGTCACAAATAGAGGTAGGCAGTTGGCTGCTCAGAGGTCTATTCAAAAGAGCACACATGCACCATAACAAACCCCCCTTCCTTTATCTCGTTCTGAGCAAGCAAATACCCACACATCACAGCCCCCACTTTTGCTGGTCTCTCTAGGGGATGAGGAATGAGGGCCTGAAAGGCCACTCGGCAGCAGAAACAACCATCTGACTGACAAGTGCTACTCACTTTTTGTAGTTTTCTGGTGGTGACCATTTTGCTGAACTGCCTGGAGACCCCTCTCTGAAAGACAAAACAATTTCTTTGAAATGAAGATACTGGCAATGCTTCAACCATCTAGTCTCTCAACTCAAGAGGAATCAGCATACGTTTCTCAACCTCCGGGTACAGCTCCTTTCATAATCTCATTAATACGGAGAGTCATCAGCTTATGGCAGTGATTGAGATCATATAGCTGCCTGGGACAGCAGGGGACTTCACTTCTAGTTCTTTGGTCCAGTTGTTTTGCATCTGCATAAAATGTGATTTAATATGGCCACCAGTGATCCAGAGGAGGTGTGGCTGAAACAGCCTTGCCTCCCACAGCCTGCACCTCTCAACTGGGAGGGCAGGTGGAGAGCAGTTAGGTAAGACTCTCAGTGTAATTAGCTTCCATGCACTCTGAAAGGAGCTGTGGCATACAATGAACACCGAATTATATAGCCCACACACTAAAAAAAAACATTGCCAAAATTATTACATAACCACCAGTATCATAGTGGCATCCAGCACACTTGGACACCACAAACACATCTTGTGTGGCTACCTCCTGCTTTGCTGTATGCAGGTTGGGCTGCTAAACTACACACTTAGGTAAGGGAGTTAGCATACTGTAGTCATTCTTAGAAGGCACAGCTCCACACACATCCGTGCTGGGCTAAGGCCTGTACAGTAATGAAGGAATACAACACTGTTGGACCCCCTTCCCACTTGTAAGGCTTCTATTCTGAAAGCTATTTGCATGAAGAACATCAATGTGTGCAGCTTACAAAGCTGTAGCCTACACGCATTATCTACTTGCTCTCCAGTTAGGGAGGGCTTTTTTTCCTCCTGGAACTCTCTAGTATTGGCATTGAGCAGACTAAAAACAACAGAAAACAAAACCCACAAAAGAAACATGGAGAAAGGCTGCCCTGTTTTCTTAATGGCTTTGGATTTCTAAAAGGAAACCAGAACATTTCAAAACTGAGACACTCAATACTGCATTTTCACCATCAACAGCTCACACTGTTTTCATCAGCCAGTGCTTCTGAACTGAAGACCTCTGCTAAGGAGAGGCTCCTCTCCTTCAGACACCTGCAAAAACCACAAGATTCCAAACTCACTGGTGAAAATTCCTTGCTACAGGAGAGACAGGGAGAGGTAAAAGAGAAATGCAAGAGAAGGAGAGGACACAGAAGAATTGGTTTCTCGAGGGAGGTCACACACACACAGTACCACCAAGGTTGGAAGAGACCTTAAAGGTGTAAGCTTGTGCTCTTGTGTGACTTGTTGGTGTGTGCAACCCATACTACTACTGAATCACTTTTTTTTGCTTGTTTGTTTTCAATGGGCAATCCATAGGTTATGTTTGCAAACATTTTTTTTTTCTTTTAAAAGGAAACCTTTTTCTCTTTTAATAGCAAAACAATTTTACGACACAAAACTTTTGAGTCTTCAGGCTACACGTGGTAGGGACCCCTCATTTGTGTCACTGCCCACAGAGCTAATAACACTTTGAGCATCATCTTTGTCAAGCTGCTCAATTACAACACATCTGAAAAGACTGCTAGTGCTTACAAAGGGGTGTAGATTCCTGGCTGGGGTTTAACCTGGTCTTGTCTGGCTAAGATTTCCACAGGCATTCAATGTCTATCCATGATTTAAACCTGGTTCTTTTAGGCCATTCGGTCACCATACAGAAGAGCCTCACAAATCCTGATCCCAGCGCACCTAACAGCAGCTCAGCAACGGCCTGGCTGGAAACTTCAAGGTACAGGCAGTGCACAAGCACAAGTGCAAGGCACAGCTCTGCAACACAACACTGGGTAGCAAAATGAAGAAACAAAGCAGGATACTGTGTTTGGGTGAAGAAACACCCCCACCTTACCCAGTCAGCCTTCCATGACACTGCTTGCACACCTTCTGCTGAGTGCTTCCACAGCGGGGAACCACAGCACTGAAGCTAAGGCAGCCTGAGCAGAAGGACCGGCCGCAGCTCTTGCATCCACACTGCGGAGACACAAAGGCGGGGAAGGACAGGGCTTCAGCACCGAGTCACCACGCACGGAACCCATAGCTCTGGCCGGCCACACGCAGGAGCAACGCCTATGCCAAGGCGCACTAAAAATAACGCTGAGGTTATGCTGATTTTGAAAGAGAACCGTATCAAGAGCTGCTGCTGCTGCAGATATGGAGACTCTGAAGAGCATCTGACCACCAGCACGTAACTCCTGCTGGAAACAGAGGCACCATTTCATCTCACAGAATGACAAAGCGTGTGTGTTTCTATGGCATCTAATGGCACCTAAATTTTTCCTTGTTATTTTTTTCTTTTTTCTTTTTCTTTTCAGTAATCGCCCATATTTGAAGGCACACTGAAACCTAGCACCACGAGAGCTCAGTAAGCAGCACAAGACTGCGATGCTAGCCGGGGTGCGGGCCCGGGCGCCTGGCGAGAGCAGTTCCCCGGTTCCCTTCTCAGACCCTCACACTTCTGGGCAGGCACCCGCGAGCCCTGTCCCCCCTTAGCCGAACTTGCCTCTTTCTTGAAGACAGAGAACTTGGACGCACACCCATAGCACCGGCTATCCATGGCACTGGCACTACAGGGGGCGAGACTGGGGCGAGCCAGCGCTCAAGCACAGCGCTGCACCACCACCGTACTAAACTCCATACTCCCCTTCTGCTCTACAGCCCGCAGGGTCCTTTTACTGCACCGAAGCGCGGCAGCCAGCCGCGGCTATCGGTAACGGGGAGGCTGCGTCATGGCCCCCCCACCCCCCAGCACGCCGGGCCGGCTCCACCCCTCCCCGGCGCACGGCCCGCCGGGAGCTGTAATTCTCCTCGCCGCCCACCCCTCTTCCAGCTGCCAGGTGACCCTCTGCAGAGGAACTACCCTGCCCAGGGCTCGACAGCGCCCCCTGCGCCGGGCATGCCGGGATCCACTGGCCCTGCCCGACAACATCCTGCTCTGCCGCGCGGTGCATTGTGGTACCTGTAGTCTGACGGCAGCGGGAACGCAAGTGGTGGGGCCTGCCAAGACTCCGTTTCCCGGTAGGCACTGCGGTGGCTGGGCGGCGGGGCTGATGGCAGTGGCGGCTTCTGGTCGGTGGGGGTGCCCAGTTGGTGTCGTACCCCCTGTGGCGGGCAGGGGAGGAGAGAAGGCTCAGCAGCGACTCCTCCCCGCGCGGGAGGACGCACAGGGCGACCTTCTTGAGGCCACGGGGTGGGTGCTGCTTCGGCCTCGCCGCTTGTCAGGGTTCCCCCCGCGCCCGGCCTAGCTCTGTTTGCCGTTCCCACAGCAACGAAAAGCGCTGTCACTTGTGAAGGAGGAGAGGGAGGACCGGCAGGCCGGGTGTTTAGCTGGTTTCTCGTTGTGTAGTGAAGTAATTGCTTACAACAGTTAGTAGATTCATAGAGTCACAGAATGGTCCAGGCTGGAAGGGACATCCAAAGGTCATCCAGTCCAACCTCCCAACAGTCAGCAGGGACATCTTCAACTAGATCAGGCTGCCCAGGGTTTTGTCGAGCTTCGCCTTGAATATCTCCAGGAAGGAGCCTCAACCACCTCCTTGGGCAACCTGTTCCAGTGTTCCACCACCCTCATAGCAGAAACCTGTTCCTGACATCCAATCTAAATCTGCTCTTCTGTCTTTGAAGTTCCAGTACAGCATCACAGCTTACATGCCAATGTATGCCAGACTCTCAGTGCAGCAGGCATGGTTAGGGTGTTGCATTTTGGGCCGTTAGCAGTTGTTGGGTGTTAACAAGACAAAAAAAGTGTATTCTCTAATGAGAATTAGCACTGTGGTCACCTTTTATTTTGGAGGGGGTGGGGGTGAGATTGTGGTTCAGAAAGGCTTGTAATTAGCTGAACTGCAAAACCCCAGCCAATGCTGGTGCCAGTGTCTGTGTGCCTTCAGAAGTGAATATCCTACAGTATTAGTAAACAAAAGTTACTGGGTGTAGTTCTAAGTGTGGTTAGTTCCCATGAGTCTTCCTGTTAATCACGTGGGCTTACAATTAGATTGTATTAGACTGCATTATTTCCAGTGTAATAGATAAGCCCACACTGTAAAACCCACACAAATTAGGAAGCTTATTGATCAGTTCAAAGGATCCCAGAATCACAGTGTCCAGGGAAAGTACAAAGAGGCTGATGAGAGGTCTGGAGCACAAGCCCTATGAGGAGTGGCTGAGGGAGCTGGGGTTGTTTAGCCTGGAGAAGAAGAGGCTTAGGGGAGACCTTATTGCTCTCTATAGCTACCTGAAGGGAGGTTGTAGCCAGCTGGGGGGTGGTCTTTTCTCTCAGGCAAGCAGCACCAGAACAAGAGGACACAGTCTCAAGCTGCACCAGGGAAAGTTTAGGCTGGAGGTGAGGAGAAAGTTCTTCCCAGAGAGAGTTGTTAGCCATTGGAATGTGCTGCCCAGGGAGGTGGTGGAGTCACTGTCCCTGGAGGTGTTCAAAAAGGGATTGGATGTGGCATTTGAAGCCATGGTTTAGTTAGTCATGAGGTCTGTGGTGACAGGTTGGACTTGATGATCTCTGAGGTCTTTTCCAACCTTATTGATTCTATGATTGTACGAAGTAGGTCTCATTACTATCTGAACAAAGCTGAACTTGGAGGGGAAAAAAAAATAGGGTTTCCCCTCTCAAGCTTTCAGGTAAAGAACAGCAGAAAGACACCTGTGTAAAACTTGGTGGCCAAACTTTGCACCTGTCATGCAGTTGTGTTAGAGACCACCTGGAAATTCCATGCACTGTAGGCATAAAGCTGGGAATTGAGACAAATATAAAACATAATTTACACAAGTAGAAGACTTTGGGTCGCTGCTTATATTTTGTATCATAGAGCAACATTAGCTTGCTCTGTAACAGGCTGAAATTTCCTCTTTTCCCATTGACCAGCTCAATAGCAAAAACAACGGTAAACAAAGAGCCTTCCTATCCAGGGAGCACCGCTAACAGAGGCGCAGGGCTGGGAGCAAGACAATGAAAGACACTGAACTGATCTATTCATATGGAACTCGGAATCGTGACCAGGACAGGAGGCGACCTCACTCTCCCGTGTTTGTGGAAAAGGAGCGAGGTACATTCATGTTCCGCTGCTGGTGTCCACCAGAGGGGGCCCGGCCCCCGCAGTTCCTTCAGCTCCTGCACCAGAAAGCCACCTGGCAGCTGAGCCCAGGCAGCTTTTACGTCTTCTCTTGCCTGCAGATGTTTCCCATGATAAAAGGAACTCCAATTATTAAAATCCCACGTGACGGCTTATCCCAGGAGGTTTTCGATTTCGTTTTGAAGTGCAGAAGAGTTTAGACGGTCTTTGGTTCATATTTCTTCACCTTGCCAAACTCAGTTGTTGGCACAGTAAATTGTACATTCTCTGTCCTACATAGTTATGGCAGCAAATGCTGCCTGGGTGTCAGGAAGGCCAAGGCACTGCTGGGGATGAATTTGGCAAGGGATGCAAAAAATAATAATAAGGGCTTGTACAGGTATGCAGCCAGAAAAGGATGGTCAGAGACAGCATAGCCCCCACAATGAGCAAGACTGGTAAACTGGTAACAAGGGATGAGGAAAAGGCCGAGGTACTTAACTGTTTTGCCTGCCTTCACTGTCAGCCTCTCACCCCTCACCTTCTGAGTCAATCAACTATGACATGGAGACTGGGGGAGAAAAGTCCCTCCTGCTCTATGAGAAGATCAGGTTTGTGAGTTACCAGAGGAACCTCAGACCTTGAAGTCTATGAGGGTGGTTGAGGTTTGTGGTTACAGGTTGGACTCGATGATCTTTGAGGTCTCTTCCAACCTTGGTAATACTACTACTAAATACTACTATACTAGGAGAAGAAAAGAAAAAAAGAAAAGAAAAGAAAAGAAAAGAAAAGAAAAGAAAAGAAAAGGAAAGGAAAGGAAAGGAAAGGAAAAGAAAAGAAAAGAAAAGAAAAGAAAAGGAAAGGAAAAGGAAAGGAAAGAAAAGAAAAGGAAAGGAAAGGAGGAAAGGAAAGGAAAAGGAAAGGAAAGGAGGGGAAAGGAAAGGAGGGAAGGAAAGGAAAGGAAAGGAAAGGAGAGGAGAGGAGAGGAGAGGAGAGGAGAGGGGAGGGAGGGGAGGAGAGGGGGGGAGAGGAGAGGAGAGGGAGGGGAGGAGAGGGGAGGGAGAGGGAGAGGGAGAGGAGAGGAGGAGGGAGAGGAGAGGGAGAGGGAGGAGGGAGGAGGAGGGGAGGAGAGGAGGGGAGAGGAGAGGGAGGAGAGGGAGGAGAGGAGAGGAGAGGAGAGGGGAGAGGGAGAGGAGGGGAGGGGAGGGAGAGGAGAGGAGAGAGAGAGGAGAGGAGAGGAGAGGAGAGGAGAGGAGAGGAGAGGAGAGGAGAGGGAAAGGAGAGGAGAGGAGAGGAGAGGGAGAGGAGAGGAGAGGAGAGGAGAGGAAAGGAGAGGAAAGGAGAGGAAAGGAGAGGAAAGGAGAGGAGGAGGAGAGGAAAGGAAAGGAGAGGAAAGGAGAGGAAAGAGAAAGGAAAGGAAAGGAAAGGAAAGGAAAGGAAAGGAGAGGAGAGGAAAGGAAAGGAAAGGAAAGGAAAGGAAAGGAAAGGAGGAAAGGAAAGGAAAGGAAAGGAAAGGAAAGGAAAGGAAAGGAAAGGAAGGAGAAAGGAAAGGAAAGGAAAGGAAAGGAAAGGAAAGGAAAGGAAAGGAAAGGAAAAGGAAGAGGAAAGGAAAGGAAAGGAAAGGAAAGGAAAGGAAAGGAAAGGAAAGGAAAGGAAAGGAAAGGAAAGGAAAGGAAAGGAAAGGAAAGGAAAGGAAAGGAAAGGAAAGGAAAGGAAAGGAAAGGAAAGGAAAGGAAAGGAAAGGAAAGGAAAGGAAAGGAAAGGAAAGGAAAGGAAAGGAAAGGAAAGGAAAGGAAAGGAAAGGAAAGGAAAGGAAAGGAAAGGAAAGGAAAGGAAAGGAAAGGAACCAGGTTGGAAGAGACCTTCAAGATCATCGTGTCCAACCTATTATCCAGCACCACCTAATCAACTAAACCATGCACCCAAGCACCCTATCAAGTCTCCTCCTGAACACCTCCAGTGATGGCAACTCCACCACCTCCCCAGGCAGTCCATTCCAATGGGCAAGCACTCTCTCTGTGTAAAACTTCCTCCTAACCTCCAGCCTGCATGCCTGTGAAAATTGGCTTATGTAGTTGCCAAGCCACTCTCCACAATGCTTGAAACACTCTGGCAGTCGGGTGAAGCCCTTGGTGACTGGAGAAGGGAAACGTTGCACCTATTTTGTTCCAAAAGGGTAGAAAGGAGAACCCAGGGAACTACTGATCTGTTAGCCTCGCTTCTGTGCTTGGGAAGATCATGGCACAGATCCTCCTAGAAGCTATGGAGGTACACGGAGAACAAGGAGGTGATTTAAGCCAGCCAGCATGGCTTCACCAAAGGCGGGTCCTTCCTGACCAGCAGAGGAGGACATGGGTGTACTGGTGGATGAAAAGCTGGACATGAGCTGGCAGTGTGCACTCACAGCCCAGAAGGTCAACATGCACTCTGGGTTGCATCAAAAGAGCTGTGGCCAGCAGGTTGAAGGAGATGATGTTTCTCCTCTGCTCTGGTGAGACCTCACCTAAATACTGAATCCAGCTCTTGAGTCCTCAGCACAAGAAGGACATATACTTGCTGGAGAGAAGCTAGAAGAGGGTCACAAAAATTAGCTGAGGGCTGGGATACTTCTGCTATGGAGGCAGGCTGAGAGACTTGGGGTTGTTCAGCCTGGTGAAGAAAAGGCTCTGGAGAGACCTTATTGCAGCCTTTCGGTACTTAAAAGGAGAGCCTCTAAGAAAGGTAGGGGCAAACCATCAGGGCCTGTTGCTAGAGGACAAGGCATGATGGTTTTAAAATAAAAGAGGGGAGGGTTTAGACTAGATATAAGGAGTAAATATTTTGCAATGAGAGTATTGAAACACTGGAATGGGTTGCTGCATCCCTGGAAGCATTCAAGATCTGGTTGGGCAGGGCTCTGAGCAACATGATCTAGTTGAAGATGAGCCTACTACCTGAAGGGAGGTTGGAGTGAGGAGGGGGCTAGCCTCTTCTCCTTGATGTCAAGCCACAGGATTAGAGGAAATGGTTTCCAGCTGCACCAGGGGAGGTTCAGGCTGGATATTAGGAAATATTTCTTCACAGAGAGGGTTATCAAACATTGGAATGGTCTGCCCAGGGCAGCAGTAGAGTCACTGTCCCTGGAGGTGATCAAGCAGTGTGTGGACCTGGTGCTTAGGGACATGGTTTAGAATTGACTTTTCAGTGCTGGGTCGAGGGTTGGACTGGATGATCTTTGGGGTCTCTTCCAACCAAATGTTTTCTGTGATACTGTGACCCTACCTACTGCAGGGTGTTTGGACTAGGTGACCTTATTGTGATCCTTTCTAATCCAAAACATTCTGTGATTCTTTAACTGGGGCTGTAGTCATGCAAGCAAGCGTCATCTCCACCACAGTTATTTACTCCTACCAGGGAAATGGGTTTTAAATTAAACACAACCCCCTCCCTACGAGCAGTGCATTTTTGGTGTCTTTCTGTAGCACTTTATTCCAGGGTGTTTTTCCTCTTGCAGCATTAACAGACAGATCTCTGCTCTGCTTCTTACAGATTACAAAAACATAGCACTTGAAGGCCCTGATTTGCCTCCCAGATAAGAACCTGGCCAGTCCCAGAGCAGGTAAGACTGAAATACACAGACACAAACACTCTTATCTCTTGCACACACACAGAGGCTTGTGGAAGCAGGTTTGTCTGAGCACAGAGCTGGTTTTCTACACAGTTAGGGTAATCCATGTTTGGGTCATGACAGATGTACATAGGGGAATACATATATATATACATATTTATCACTGCTAGATAACTCATAACAAAATGTGGGTGAAGATGAGCAGCAATGAGCATGAGCACTGTAAGAAGAATGCCATTCATCAGGATGGTTTGTATTGTGCATTTTCCTGTTTGTTGGCCCACAGATGTATAACTTAATTGGAGACTGCTGGCAGGAAACTAGAGATTTGAGCAATAATTAGAGGAAAGCTGAAGGTTTTGATACCTGCAGAGGGTCAGGAGGTGGTGTGCAGCATGTGTGGAGCTATGTGCATATCCCTAAGGAAAGTGGTTTAACAAGGACCCCTAACAGAACGCATGAAAAGCAGAACCTTTAGATCTCAGATTGAAAAGCTTTTCCTGTGAAAGAGAGAACTTATCCTTCACATCCTATTTCAGCCTGTTTCAACATGTTGTTCGTGCTCCTTTACCAAATGTAGGTGAACATCTAAAATCTTTGACCCATGCAAAGCCCCCGTGAGGCCATGGGATGGAAACCTAAAGTCACACTCAAGGTACAAAGCTGTTCAGGGCTGTATCTTTAAAAGAGGGACCTGTTCAACTTTGTGTACAACCAGAGTTGTCCTGGGGTTGTTAGTTTTGCACCTCCATGAAAGACCTCAGACCCAGGGAGAAGAATTAGCTTTTGTGCAGTCTGAAGCCCAGGTTAAAAATAGCAATAGTTTAATTTTCTCTTGAGCTGCTGCAATGATTACATCCTCCAAAAAGCTGCCAATCTAAATGGGGAGCCAAATTAAATGAAGGAATATTTTGTATAGCCAGAAGACAGGAGCTTGTAAGAGCTGCAAATAGTTGTTGCCTGCACTTGCCCATCACGATGCAAGCCACCTCGAGACCCCAATGTCCACAAGTTATCAATTATCATTCTTCTGAGGGTGAGAATTAACCAGTGATTACAGAGCCTTAAAAAACACAACAACCCAACCCAAAACCAAACCATAAGTCAGCATAATTGAAAATTTCCTTGGCTGCCTTCCTAAGACCAGGAAAGCAAATTGACATTTTCTGTGTGCTCTTCTTCACAAAGGTACAACTGCAGCAAGATCTTTCATTATTTATTGCATTCTGGCATCTTCCAGTTTGGCATTGGCATTTAGTTCTGAATACATCAAGCCAAGGCAAAGCATTAGCTGTCTACAGTAGCAATTTCTTTCTCCTCCTCAGACATCTCCTCAGAGGTAGAAGATTTCTCTCTACAGACACAGTACTTCACACCCAGTGTTGCTGCCTCCATTTGTATTCAATGGACTTTGCCTTAGGTTTTGATGCCTCGTTTTTAAGAAGTATTTTGGCAACACCCTACAAACAAATCCAATTCCTGACTAGTGTGGGGTGTCCCTGCCCATGGCAGGGGGGTTGGAACTAGCTGATCCTTGTGGTCCCTTCCAACCCTGACTGATACTAGGATACTATGATACTCAGGCCAAAACCAAGGGGCAGCAATAGGTGCTTCAGTCTGTTCCCTCTCCTTCACTGCTTGCTCCTGCCACTCTTAACTGTTTAGTTAAATATGTTCCCAGCCCTGGTTATCTCACAGAGGAGTAGTACAATTCTTTGAGGTGAGATGCTATACAAGCATCCTAGTTTGCACCTTCAGTGTAAAGTGGTGACTTCCAGGCCAAGCTGAGGTGCCTACAGGAACTGTTTACATGAGCTTGGCTGCAAAGGTTAAACAAACATGGCTGAAGGTTCTTAATGCATGTTAAGACTGGGTAAAAACATTTGTCAGAACACAAGTTAAAGTTGCTACATAGCCATATCCAGAATTTTGTATGGGCACAGTTTCTATCACAAGATGTTCTTGAAGATCTCCTCAGACAGTTTCAGTTGTGCTGTTGTAGTGGCCACACAACACTGGCAATGGGGGTACTCCAACAAAAACCTTAACAGACAAAGGCATCCCATCAGCAGGAACACTTTTGTTCATAATTCACCATGCAGGTTACACCACTGTAGACATAAGACCAAGCTTCAAGCTTGTTAAAGGCATCAGGGAGCTATATTTCTTTTTTCTTTGCTGAAATTGGTTGGCATCTTGACTTTGACACTTTGGCTACCTTTACCTCTTACTTTCACTCTGTGTTTTCCAACTCCCATTTGTACAGTGCTACCTACCAAACGTGTAGCTCATCACAAATCCAGGAAACTCCCAAACTATATCACTGTGAAATTCAACCAGCACAAAATTCCCAGTGGAAGTGAAGTCTGCCACCTTCTCTGTCCCACAGTAAGGGCCAACTGCAGGCGATGTAGGTCGGCTTCCATCATATATGAGCAAATAGTCATAGGTGCATCTGTCACTACCTTCCAGCTCAAAGAATAACATTTTGAGAGAGATCTGGAGAAAATACAACCAAAGCACTTTGCATCCAGGTTATGTCCTTTTCTCTCACCTTTTGTAACATGCACAAACTGTTTAACTTTTCCCCCTCCCTTCTGTGTTTGCACCACATCCCGATCCCCTATTTTAATTTGCTTACTTCATCAGCGTTTGTACTGGAAGGAGGAGCAAGGGACAAGATTTATTTAGCATGCTTTAAATTCTTTTCTCTAGAGAAATAGAAAACCAGCCCCTGTGCAATGCTTCAGTTTTCTAGTGGGAACTTTTACCCAGGGATTACTCTGAACAAACTCTCCTGGTACAAGCTAAATTTGCAAGAGGTCACATGCATGTGTAAAGATATTCCCTTGCTGAGCACTTCAGAAACCAAGATCCAGCACAACTTCTTAAACTAGATTTTTGTGTATAGATTTCTGCTCTTGAGAATACCTGCTCAAAAAGCAGCACTACCACTGCTATTCTCCAAGGCAAAGAGAGATTCCATTACAGAACACTGGTGAAACCCACAAGTGGACTGATCTGTGCCTTACCTTGTATCCCACTGGAGAACTGATGACCCAGAAGCACGCTCGGTTTTTGGGGTATTTATTGGGGTAGTTTGGAGAGGTGATGACTCCACTGGAGTCTGTGAAAGTATCTCCACAATTCACTGAGGAGCAAAGAGGACAGGCAGAAAAAGGCATATTAAGAAGAGTATTTTGGCAGTGGAAGTGAGCTTGCTTATTACTCTATTGTATTTTTCTTTCAAGCCAAGAAGAAATGTGCCAGCATGAAAATCTCCTGCTGAAATATGTTATTTCTTTGCTTAGCATTTGTATCAGCAGCTGCACTGAAGGGACTAAAAACATGGCTGCTAGACAACCTTTGGAGGATAGGAAACAGCTGCATCTAAAGCTGTATCTGGCTTTACAATTGAGTGCTACCATATTAGCACAGCATTCTAACTTACTGCTCTTTCAGGGAAGAATTGGCTCAAGTAGTCAAGATTGCATGATCAAGCTCCATCTAATGCTATCTGGAAATGACTCCATCAAGACTAATGCAAAAAGAGCACAAATGGCACATTTCTAAGACTTCTTCAATTTCTGCTTTAGAAGTTTGCATTTTGTGTTGAAACAAGGCAGAAACAGGTTATCTGGGCTGCTGCCTTGGAACCGAGAGTGTGTCGCAGCACAAGAGAATTGTATCCAGCAGCCTGTGATGCATTTGTGCATTCCTGTAACAGACACCCACCCAAGTGACTGCAGCAAACACTGATTCATGTAAAAGCCTCTAAATCAGAAAGTCTAAGTGACCCAAGGTTAGTGCCTCTCCTGTTGCATACAATGCCACCAAACCTTGGAAAGCACTTTGCCCAGGTCCTGGCTCTACATCTCATGGGTTGGGATTTGGTGTTGAGTTCTGCAGGCTTTATGCTCTTCGCCTGCACTGCTTCTGTTGGTTACAGTCATTGCATTGGCTTTATTTAAAGGAATTGTTCTAGAGATCTGAACAAGCCTCAAAGAGGCTCTCAGAAGAAGGTGAGTTCTCAGGATTGCTAAAATGAGACTCACACAGCATGTCAGCACGATGGCCAAGGGCTCAGGTCCAGCCAGCATGGATCTAGGAAGGGCAAGTCCTTCTATGATCTGGGGACCCACCTGGTGGATGTGGGGAGGCCTGTGGATGTAGTATACCTGGACTTCAGCAAGGCCTTTGACACCATTCCCCACAGCAAACTCCTGGCCAAGCTGTCAGCTCATGGCTATAACAGCAGCACTCTGTGCTAGGTTAGGAACTGGCTGGAATGCTGAGCCCAGGGAGTGGTGATGAATGGTGCCACATCCAGCTGGCAGCCAGGCACTAGTGGTGTCCCCCAGGGATTGGTGTTGGGCCCAATCCTATTTAATATCTTTATTGATGATCTGGATGAGGGGATTGCGTCTGTCATCAGTAAATTTGCAGATGACACCAAGCTGAGGGCAGATGTTGATTGGTTAGAGGGCAGAAGAGCTCTTCAGAGGGACCTTGACAGGCTGGACAGAGTCCAACATGATGCCATTTAACAAGTCCAACTGCTGGGTGCTGCACTTTGGCCACAACAACCCCATGCAGTGCTACAGGCTGGGGTCAGAGTGGCTGGAGAGCAGCCAGGCAGAAAGGGACCTGCGGGTACTGGTTGATAGTGGGCTGAACATGAGCCAGCAGTGTGCCCAGGCAGCCAAGAAGGCCAACGGCATCCTGGCCTGCATCAGGAACAGTGTGGCCAGCAGGAGCAGGGAGGTCATTGTGCCCCTGTACTCAGCACTGGTTAGGCCACACCTTGAGTCCTGTGTCCAGTTCTGGGCCCCTCAATTTCAGAAGGACATTGAGACTCTTGAATGTGTCCAGAGAAGGGCAACGAGGCTGGGGAGAGGTCTGGTGTGCAGACCTGTGAGTAGAGGCTGAGGGAACTGGGGTTGTTTAGCCTGGAGGAGAGGAGGCTCAGGTGAAACGTTCTTGCTCTCTACAACTACCTGAAGGGAGGTTGTAGCCAGGTGGGGGTTGGTCTCTTCTCCCAGGCAGCCAGCACCAGAACAAGAGGACACAGTCTCAAACTGCACCAGGAGAGGTTTAGGCTGGAGTTGAAGAGAAAGTTCTTCCCAGAAAGAGTGATTTGCCATTGGAATGTGCTGCCCAGGGAGGTGGTGGAGTCACTATCCCTGGAGGTGTTCGAGAGGGGATTGGATGTAGCACCTCAAGCCATGGTTTAGTTGGTCATGAGGCCTTGGGTGGTAGGTTGGACTTGATCTCTGAGGTATTTTCCAACCTCATTGATTCTATGATTCTGTGTCATTTTCTGTTTCCTGCTGACCTTCACCCCCATCATTGCCTAGCTGTCTGCATCAGCAATTGCTGTGGAAGTGTACAGCACATACTCAAACTTTTCAGTTCTTCTATACAAATACTATTAACATTGTTCTCCAAGCTCTGCAAGGGAGTGTTCATACCCCTGTTGTAGGAGGCTCTGAATCCTGCGGCTGTAATGCTCTCATCACTTGCAAACTCTACCAGCATCATCGATCCAGATGCCACTAAGGAGGGCAGTGGCCCTTTCCCACAGTGTTTGTCCAGCAGCACAGGGGAGTTCTTGCTGTTCCCATTGTATATTTTTATATAGTCAGAAGAACAGTCTGAGGAGGGTTGGACATCAAAAGTCTCAAACTGCAGGAAAATCTTGAGAAACAAGAAAACAGATGTTGGGTTTCATGCTATATGCAGGGAAATATTCAAACCATCAAATTGACTTCTGGGGCCCTCAGTTTAAGAAGGATATTGAGTCACTTGAATGTGTCCAGAGAAGGCCAACGAGGCTGGGGAGAGGCCTGGAGCACAAGCCCTACGAGGAGAGGCTGAGGCAGCTGGGGTTGCTTAGCCTGCAGAGGAGGAGGCTCAGGGGAGATCTTATTACTCTCTACAACTACCTGAAGGGAGGTTGTAGCCAGGAGGGGGTTGGTCTCTTCTCCCAAGCAACCAGCACCAGAACAAGAGGACACAGTGTCAAGCTGCACCAGGGGAGGTTTAGGCTGGATGTTGTGAAGAAGTTCTTCCCAGAAGGATTGATTTGCCATTGGAATGTGCTGCCCAGGGAGGTGGTGGAGTCACCGTCCCTGGAGGTGTTCAAGAGGGGATTGGATGTGGCACTTGAAGCCATGGTTTAGTTAGTCATGAGGTGTTGGGTGCCAGGTTGGACTTGATGATCCTTGAGGTCCTTTCCAACCTTATTGATTCTATGAAATTGTTATGAGGTGATCTAGGGCTTTGTTTTCATTTTGCTCTGCATGTTACCACTGAAATGTTAGCTTCTGTATAAAAAGAGGACAGATTTTCACCTTTCCTGAGCCCAGTGATTGATGTTTGACTCTTGCTTGTCTTTGCAAAGCCATCCAATCTCAACTGGCTAAAAATCAAGTTAAATAATGCATCTGATAGCCTTATGAAAATCGTTGAGACTGCCTTTTCATTCACTGCCTAACAAAATAAATGTCATGGTCCCTGAAAATGATTCCCAGAGGGCAGTCATAATAATGAAATAATGCTGTGTCACCTTGTGGTTCAAACCTTTCTTTCTCCTAATAAAAATTACCTTGCCTCGACGGATGCGGATCAGCCACAGGCAGTGGCTATTGTTCGGGTATGGGGATGGGTGATTGACAGAGGAGAAGGAGCCTTTGGATTTCGGCAGCACAGAGCTACAGCAATCTGAAGGGAAGAAGCAAACAGTGTTGAAGGGAGTGGAAACTGCAACAAAACTTTCCCAGAAATGCCTGACAGTTCTCTCTGGCCATTTGTGTCACTCGAGCTTCTAAAGAGGAATGGATGATGCTTACAATTATGTTTGTGTTCCTAGTGAGAAAGTTACTCAAAACCTGTGACTGAAATAAAGCAAGCTAGGGTATTTGGTAACTTATTTAGCTCATGGTGGCTGCCTACTGGAGAGAGGACAGTGTGAGCAGTCTCCCTCTCTGCCCCCTCCCTGGAAGTGTTCAAGGACAGGTTAGACAAGGCCTTGAGCAACCCCATGGCAGAGGGGTTGGAACTAGGTGGTCTTTAAGATTCCTTCCAATCCAAGCCATTCTGTGATTTATCTGCTTCAGATACTAATATCTGTTTAAAGACAGTAGGGCTTGACTCCTGGATCTTTCATGAACTTCCTTAACCTCAGCCACTGGAGTAGTTTCAATGACATCAGTCCCCTTCAGCAAATGTTATGTGTATTCCTAGGCACATGCAAAAAATCAAACTCTAAAACTAGATCCTCTCAAGGCAAAGAGGGGTAAGTCCCTGAGGGAAAGCTATATTGTTAGCCATTGGAATGTGCTGCCCAGGGAGGTGGTGGAGTCACCATCACTGGAGGTGTTCAAGAGGGGATTGGACGTGGCACTTGAAGCCATGGTTTAGTAGTCATGAGGTGTGGGGTAATAGGTTGGACTTGATGATCTTTGAGGCCTTTTCCAACCTTATTGATTCTATGATTCTATGAGCTCTCAGTGTGCACTTGCAGCCTGGAAAGCCAATCAGATCCTGGGCTGCATCAAGAGAAGTGTGGCCAGCAGGTCAAGGGAGGTAATTCTCCCTCTACTCAGCTCTGGTGAGACCTCACCTGGAGTACTGCTTCACTGCAAGGGCCTCCAGCCACACTCCTGGTGTCATGGAAGACTATGCCAGGGACGGGGAGGAAGAACTGCCCATCATAAGTGAAGCTCAGGTTGGTGATCACCTGAAGAACCTGAAAGTGTTCAAGTCCATGGGACCCGACGGGATATACCCACGGGTGCTGAGAGAACTGGCAGATGAGGTTTCCAAACCCCTCTCTATTCTATTCCAAAAGTCATGGCAGACTGGGGCAGTCCCCACAGACTGGAAAAGGGGAAACATTGCTCCCATTTTCAAAAAGGGCAAGAAGGAGGAACCAGGGAACTACAGGCCAGTCAGTCTCACCTCTGTGCCCGGAAAGATCATGGAGCAGATCCTCCTGGAGGCACTACTGACTCAGAAGAAGAGTAAAGAGGTGATTTGGAACAGTCAGCATGGCTTTGCCAAGGGCAAATCCTGCCTGACAAACCTGGTGGCCTTCTATGAACAGGTGACAGCATTAATATAAGCCCCTATTACAAGTGGGATCTGGAGGTGCTGGAACGTGTCCAGAGAAGGGCCAGGAGGATGATCAGAGGGCTGGAGCACCTCTCCTATGAGGACAGACTGAAGGAGTTGGGGCTGTTCAGTCTGGAGAAGAGAAGGCTCCGAGGTGACCTCATTGTGGCCTTCCAGTATCTGAAGGGGGCCTACAGGAAGGCTGGGGAGGGACTTCTCAGGCTATCAGGTAGTGATAGGACTAGGGGGAATAGAATGAGGCTGGAGGTGGGGAGATTCAGGCTAGATGTGAGGAGGAAGTTCTTCACCATGAGAGTGGTGAAGCCCTGGAATGGGTTATCCAGGGAGGTGGCTGAGGCCCCTTCCCTGGAGGTGTTTAAGCCCAGGCTGGATGAGGCTCTGGCCAGCGTGATCTAGTGTGGGGTGTCCCTGCCCATGGCAGGGGGTTGGAACTAGCTGATCCTTGTGGTCCCTGACTGATACTATGATTCTATAACAGACAGCACTGAAATCAGTCTGCAGCCCTAGTGACTGGTACACAAAATCTGATCTCTGTCTTTAATCTTTCCACATGCAATCTCCATTTATTGCACTATGGGTAACTCCCCAGATTGCAAAATATGAATATATATGACACCTGAACATAGAATTAGGACATTTTTCTCTTCCTACTTTCCAGGAGATAATCAGAACCTGGCCTTTTTTTTTTTTTTACCATGATTTCTAGCCCTTTTCTTCCAAAACATACAGCTCTAATGATGACATGACATAATCATGATATTGAAGTGTGATTCACTCTCAGCCCCACTATCAAGGAGAAAGAACATCAAATAGTTATCATCATTATTTTTGAGGCCATTACTGAAATACTTGCCTTATTTGAAGTTAAGAATTTGGGAGACACCACTCTCAGCAATGATTTCTGTGCCTAACTGCCCAACTGAGGGAGTGCTGGTTCCCACTAATTGCTGATGTTTGATTAATTAAGTCCTAACACAATTCAAAGCAAAAATCTGGCACACTAATATTTAGGCCATGTTAATGATTTTTTGCTGGTTTGGAGGAAACTAATTGAAGAATTAGTCAGGAAAGTCACACCTGATATAAATCAATTAGCCTGGGTACCAGGAGCTGAGACAAAACCAGTGCTCTGCAGGAGTCTGGTGTTTTACCTGTGTCCTGCAGGGTGAGGGAGTGGAATGTGCTGTAAGGACTACAGGCTGAGTTCCTTTTGGGGACATCTGACACTGCCTACAGACATCATCTGTGTAAGGATTCACATACCTTCTATCTACAGCACTTACTGCACTTGTAGAGCTTGTTGATTTTAGCTACATCCAAGTTACTCAGCCCTTCTCTCTGCCCAATGGGTATAGTGGGGTCAGGAACTGGTACAATAGTTGGTTTCCCTGGAGTGCTGGAGAAATCATACCTGGAGAAATAAGGAAATCACATCTCTAGATCACTGAAACAATGAAGTTCTCTAACTGCCACATGCCCAGAATGCCCAGAATGTCGATGGAAAAGGGGAGAAGGTTCCAGTTTGGCAGCCAGTTTGTGTGCAGCAGTGGAAAGCAAGAGATAAGAAAAAGCTGCCCTGTCCTTAGTGAGGAGAGCTTTTGCCAAGGATCTGGCAAAATGATCTGAATCTCACCCTTGCACTTCCAGAGGCAGAGGAGCAGTAGTAGTTCTGTCTCAGTTACTAATTATTTGCTATCTGCAATTTCCTGCTTCCTGCTAGACAAGTTTTATTTCACAGCTTTGTTCAAAGCTGTTCCTTGCTGGTGGAAATAAAGGAGAAGGCACATGATACAAGTTTGTACATTATGGGCTAAAATGCCACCTTGGTTAATATTCACAGATGAGTGAGGCAGCACACAAGATTGCAATGACCTTTAAAAACACCCATTTTTGTTCTCTCTGTACCTAAATAGCATTGTCTATGATCAGCTGTTACTACATGGAAGAAATAAACTCCAGAGCTGATTTAGATCAGTGTCTACTTTTAGCCTGTGTCTGAGACTAAACTGCCATAGCAGTTACTCTGTCACCTAATGACCCCTCCCCAGTAGAGAAGGGGAATGAGGAGAAAGGGAGAAGGCCCACAGGTTGAAATGAAAAAGGATTTAATGAAATAAACAAACTGATAAGGGCAAAAAGGCTGGTGAGAGGCCTCGAGCACAAGCCCTGTGAGGAAAAGCTGCGGGAGCTGGGGTTGTTTAGCCTGGAGAAGAGGAGGCTCAGGGAGACCTCATTGCTCTCTACAACTACCTGAAGGGAGGCTGTAGCCAGGAGGGGGTTGGTCTCTTCTCCCAGGCAACCAGCACCAGAACAAGAGGACACAGTCTCAAGCTGCACCAGGGGAAGTTTAGGCTTGAGGTGAGGAGAAAGTTTTTCAGAGAGAGATTTGTTAGGCATTGGAATGTGCTGTCAAGGGAGGTGGTGGAGTCACCATCCCTGGAAGTGTTGAAGAGGGGACTGGACATGGCACTTGGTGCCATGGTTTAGTCATGAGGTCTGTGGTGACAGGTTGGACTTGATGATCTTTGAGGTTTCTTCCAACCCTGGTGATTCTGTGATTCTGGTATCAATATCAACAGAAAGTATATAAAGCTATGCTCAGCTCAGTAAAGGTGCAGCAGTAGTTAGACTAAACAGGAAGGTAGTCTTCAAGAGCAGAAGAGGAGCAGGATGAGAAGAAGCTCAACTAAAAGACTCCCCTCTCTACAGCAAGCTTCCTCCTTTATATTGAGTGTGATGCTCATGGTCTGGGACATACCTGTAGCCAAATCAAGTCAGCTGTGCTGGCTGACTCAGAACTGCTTATGGCCATGGACCATAGCCACGTCAAAGGCCTCTTGCAAGAGACAGGAGTACAGTGAAAGAAAATGCTTTGGTTTTTTCCCCTTCTGTCCATATTGTAAGAGACAAAATTTTGTCTCTCTTGATGTGAATCAACAAAGATAAAATCACCTTTGCTCTTTGCCCAGACAATAGCTGATGTGTATTGGGCAGAGCCACTGGGTAAGGACTCTCTAGAATGTGCATAACAAGATTATCTCTACCCATCAGCTACCCTGGAAAGGGAGGATGGTGAAAAGGACAATGGTTTCACCACCTGGACACATACCTAAAAAAATGTATAAAAGACCTGAGCAACTACTGGCTGGAAAGAAGGCAAACACCTGGGCAATGCCATCCTGAAGAAAAACAAAGAAAATAATACAATACAATACAACACACCAGGTTGAAAGAGACCTTCAAGATCATTGCGTCCAACCCATCAACCAATCCAACCCACCTAAACAACTAAACCATGGCACCAAGCACCCCATCAAGTCTCCTCCTGAACACCTCCAATACCAGGAGAGAAAAGGACAGACACATCACCATGTAGCCTGGAAAAAGCAGACCAGGAGGAAGCCTCTTTCTGTGTCCTAAGTTCCACCTGCTGCAACTCATGGAGCTGAAGAGGTTGCTCAGAGAGGGACTTGGTCTTTGGGATCTCTCCCTTCCCTCCTCCATTAGAGCACAGCCAACAAGGCAGCACCCTTCCTAGTCTCAAGCTGCACCAGGGGAGGTTTAGGCTGGATGTTAGGAAGAAATTCTTCATAGAAAGAGTGATTGGCCATTGGAATGTGCTGCCCAGGAGGTGGTGGAGTCACCATCACTGGAAGTGTTTAAGAAGAGTATGGATGAGGCACTTGGTGCCATGGTTTAGTTGATTAGATGGTGTTGGGTGATAAGTTGGACTTGATGATCTCGAAGATCTTTTCCAACCTGGTCTATTCTATTCTATTCTATTCTATTCTATTCTATTCTATTCTATTCTATTCTATTCTATTCTATTCTATTCTATTCTAGAAAAACAAGAACTCCTGTCCTGGACCAGTAATATCTTAAATACAAGAGCCTTTCCATCTTTACCAGTCACAGGGTGACTGGGTTAGTGGAACACTGCAACAGGTTGCCCAGGGAGGTAGTTGGGGCCCCATCCCTGGAGATACTCAAGGTGAGGCTTGACAGGGCTCTAGGCAACCTGATCTAGTTGAGGATGCCCCTGGTTAATTCTATTCTATTCTATTCTATTCTATTCTATTCTATTCTATTCTATTCTATTCTATTCTATTCTATTCTATTCTATTCTATTCTATTCTCCACAGACCCAAACCGTCTTGGGTGGCAGGGGGTGGTAATAGAATTCCTTTCCTCTTCTCTCTCCCTCTTCTCTCTCTATTTTCTCTCTCTCCTTCTGTTCCTTCTATTCTGTTAATAAGTAGCCTCACTGTTGATGTTTTGGCCTCATTTGTGCCTCTAATTTCATACCATGGGACTATTCAAAAGAACTGAGTCTCTTTCCCTCTCTGGACCAAGACACCTATCAACTCTGTTCTCCAAGGAGCCTGCTCACAAAGGAAATGATGTCAATTCACTCAGTTTTAAAGCAATAGCAAAAGTCATTCCCTGCACAGAACAGCTGCTTGCTCCTAGATCTGAGCAGAAGATCTGAAAGTTGCTTGCCCCTTTGCAAAGGCAAAACAGGAAACAGCTCACGCTCCGTAGTGCATCACTGAGGAGTAGTCGTAGGGAAGGCCCAGGTTTTTGGAATTCACTTTTCCAAAGTTCCCTTGCTCTCCTGTAAGGTAGGAAAACAACATTTTGGTCAGAACAACTATTACTGGTCTAATAGTTCACTGCCTGCTGTCATAATCCCTTAACGTAGGATACGAATCATTGTTCTTATGAGATCTTGGAACTATCAAAACCACCAGAGCCTTTGGAAGCTCATGGGAACACATTTCCCCTCAGTCCAGTAGGTTTCAGACTATAAACTTAATCAAAACAGATAAGCCTTTTCTATGAACAATTAATCAGTTCCACTCTCCAAGCAAAGGTATTGATCTGACCATCTTCATTAGGATGTCTCCATATATATTTCTCTGCATTATCTTGAACATTCCAAGCATCCAGCCTGTGTCCCCAAAGCTGCATCCATACCATGAGAGGGAAATCTGCCTACCTAGATCAAAAATGCAGAGTTATGGTGACCACTAACTTATACTGCTATGTCCTTCCACCAGAGGGTTATGAGACCATGAAAGAAAGGATACAGTTTGCCTGTTCCTTGCCCCAAAGGACATGTAATCAGCCATGTTCTGGCTTTGACTCAAACCCATCAGCAGTGACCGCTGGGGAGTAATATGACTTGCAAGAAGCAAAGGGACTCAGAGCAGACAGAAACATTCTGTCTGAATATAGCTGCTGGCAGAGCCCCTCTCCTAGCTGCTCAGCACCTCATCACTTCTCTGTGATGTGTAGATGTTTCTGTTCCATGGTGCTTAAGACCGTTAAGCCTCAAAGAACCCTTATGAGGAAAGAAAGCAGTAAACTGGTACAAGACTGGGGCCCAGAGACACGGATTGGAATCCATATCGCCTACTTTTACTTCTCTAAGTTAGGCGCTGAAGCCATTCATTGAGGCTCCTGGGAGGAGAGGAAGAGATTAAAAGATACAGCTGGAGAGGGTTTCCTCTGAAGATATCTATTCTCCACTGACTGGAGAACATGAATTGCAGCCAGGATCTCTTGTCCATGGTAAGACAGACAAGCAGTGCCAGAGAGGGGAGCTGGATACAGTCAGGCTGGCATTGAGGCTGATGCCCTAACCACTGAGCACTCCTTTCCAGTTCAACATCTGTACCTTCATTATTGCATCTAGTGGTTTGTAAACCACACACCATCTGGACAAGAGTTCAGGGTTGGACACTTGTCAGAAAAATCTCTGGAGTGTGCACAACTTGGCTGGCAGGCTCGCAATCAGAGCCAGCCACTTCCAGTAATGTCCTTCAGCACTGGTCCTGGAGAGGGCTAGAAACTGCAAAGAGAACCTTCAAAATCCTGAATTACAGAAACTTTGGGGATAAACACGACTTTGGAGCTTTTCATGGCTCAAAAACTCAGTTAAGGCTCAAATGGGTTCTCAACAGCCTTGGCTTCCCTGACTCTGCTTAGGTTTTTATCTCGGCTCCTCTTATCAGCTCTACTGACTTCAGAAAGAATTATCAGCAAGTGCACAGCTTCTTTTGAGGTGATGAACAGAGAGCACAGTTCAAATGCAGTGAAACATTTAAGCATATGGCTACTGTTTGGCACAAGAGTGCTTTGCTGAATTGGTTTGCTAAAAAAAGAAAAAGTAATAGCAGCCTGGCTGGACAGAGGTGCTGCCAGCAAACTACTGTCTGCCTCATCACATGCCACAGAGATTTGGTTGTCCAGACCTGCACACACGTGGGAACTTAACCCATGTTTTCCACCCTGAAAAAAAACCCAACCCTCCAAAATCTACCTCTGCCAGAATCTAGTGTAATCACTCAGAAGAGCTGAAAAGGAAGCTTTGGCTGAAGATTCTAACTGTAGGGTTTGTTTCCCCAAAAGTTTGGGGGAAACCCAAGCTGAATTTCAAGTAGCTAAGTGGACAGCAAGCCACCAGGCTGCATTTTGTCAAAACAAAGGAGCAGGATTGCTTCCAAAGTGAATTGCTGGGTAATAATAAACCCCAGCAAACATCCACAGTACTGCAGTCCTGGCAGGGCAATAACAGCTTGTGTGGGAGAGCCAGGAAGCTGCAAAAGGTCTTGAGGTCTAGTTCTGCACCAGGGAGGTCAGCGGGAGCTCTGCCATCAGCGCTGTTAATAGCAGCATGCTTTTACAGGAGATGTACACTAGCAGTCCTCGTGAACATAGCTGTGTTTCATTTCTTTTGCCCTGCACATCTTTGCCTTCCCCCACCCCCGCCTTTTCTCTACAGTGCTTGTGCTGCACACTCTCTGCATTCTAACTCTCTTGTCATGCCAATCTTCCCAGCCTTTGCTCCTGGGGAATGCTGCTAACACACTGAAGATAAACCCCATCTCCTTTTGCATCGTCTTGTCGCCTTCATCTCCCTCCCCCTCCCCTCCCCCCCCCCCCCCCCCCCCGCCTGTTACCCTTTCGTGATCCTGTGCCTGAATCGGAGCTTGGTTACATCTGTATCCTTTGGGGTTACAGATGGTTACATCTGAACATCTGCAAAACTAGTGTAAGATTTTATGTGTGGCTGCTGTCTTTGGTGTAACTTCACGTTTGTAACTCCTGGCTCCCAGCAGTTTCTTTGCGAGCCTTTCAAACGCAGCACACCCTCGTTGTGCAATGGCAAACAATTCATAGCAAAATTATGCCTTAACACTGGAGCTGAAACCTCAATAAAGAGCAGCACAAATGGAATTTACTGAGGATATCATGGGAATAGCTGAAAAAAAAAGGTTGGAGAACAGTGTGTTAGGAATTTGCAGTAAAAACAAGCAAGTTCCATCTGGAGCAAAAGACGGATGTGTTTTCAGCTGTGCATGACACAAGAATTGAGTATCTTGTTTGTTGAAGAGGCTTGCTAGGATTTTGTATTCAAATTGTCCAGCCTCATTTACTATTATTTTCTATGATGAACTAAGAACACTGTTATTTTTTTACAATTGGTATGGGTTGTCCAGTTCTGTCAGAGCTGACAGATAAGTGATTCCTTGTATCCTTTCTTCCCCTGCTTTCCTTCTCTGTACCACTTTCTCGCTTTCCCTTGGACCACCTTCCCTAAATCCTGGAGCTCCATGTATGCTCCCATGTCCCCAGCACACAGATCAAGGGCACATGCCCAAACTATTTATCCTGCCTTCCTTTAGAATCATAGAATCATAGAATCATAGAATCAGTCAGGGTTGGAAGGGACCACAAGGATCAGCTAGTTCCAACCCCCTGCCATGGGCAGGGACACCCTACACTAGATCAGGCTGGCCAGAGCCTCGTCCAGCCTGGTCTTAAACACCTCCAGGGACGGGGCCTCAACCACCTCCCTGGATAACCCATTCCATGGCTTCACCACTCTCCCTAAATAGCATTCACCTGTCTCCCATCTACAGCTTTACCAGGTTCTGATTGCTCCCCATAGCTCTTTTTCATGGCAGGGTATATTATCCCCTCTTCAAGGAGGAAATCATTTCAGTCCTTCCTCTCACATCATGCCAGGTCCAAGAATTTTACACCTGCCAGGGGCTGCACTCCCATTCTTGTTGTAGGTTAAGGGTTAACTGCTGAACCTTAGGGTGGAAAACCCCACCCAGGGGGTGGCACCACATTAGGCATCACGTTATTCCATTCCCTTTCCTGCATACGCTCTATTTTAGAGGCAAGACTCCACATTGAGTCTACATTTTAGGCTGCGTTCATTTCACTCACTGCAGTGCTGAGAGGCCAGCCTGCTGCCTTCCCTATTTCCATGGTTTTCCCTTAGATTTGCTGTGAGATTCCCCACCCCGATTCTCTTGAAGATCACCTTTTACCTCACCTCAGCTAAAAATCGCATGGTCTTGCCTCCTGGCCAAGTCTTTGCACCATTTTGCATTCCTGATGATCTTGGAATTTTGGATGTGAGTCTAGGCTGAAGGTGGCAATCAAAATAAGAACAAAGGGCTACTTTTTAGGCTGCATCCACCTTGGAGGACCACACTAATGTAGATGAAGCCAGAGAAATTTCCCTAATACAAACACCGAGTGAGAAATTCCATCACACTGAATGTGCTGCTGCTGCTGCAATTCAGCCAGCACTATTCATGATTCTTATTTGCAGTGCTGTTCACAGAAGACTCTTTGCTTTTCTTTTTTTGTTAACCTGAAGGTATGTGTTTTCCCTTCAGCTGTAGTGCACATACCTGCCACGATGTGTTCCCACATAATCTTGACAAACCGATCCCGATCGCTCCGTGCCTGCTCGTGGATGAAGCCCAGCGCGTGGTTCATCTCATGCTGAATTGCTCCTTTGTCCATGCAGCCATTTTTCACCAGGCCTACTGCTTGGCGTCCTCCAATTTTTCCAAAGTAAGACCAGCAGCTACAAAGAGGCAGCCAATAACCCAAATGATCACACTCAGCAAAGGCAAAGGAATAGATGTAGCGGTTGTGGCACCAAGGCCTTCCAGATGTGCAGCCACACATGCAAACAGACACCGGTATGAAGATATTTAGGCTTCCAAAAGCTGCCAAACTGCATGGGGGGAGAAAATAAAGCCTTCATGATTCACAGATGGCATTAGGTTAGAAGGGACCCTCGAAGAATCATAGAATCAGTAAGTTTGGAAAAGACCTCAAAGATCATCAGGTCCAACCTGTCACCCAACACCTCATGACTACTAAACCATGGCATGAAGTGCCACGTCCAATCCCCTCTTGAACACCTCCAGGGATGGTGACTCCACCACCTCCCTGGGCAGCACATTCCAATGGCCAATCACTCTCTCTGGGACGAACTTTCTCCTCACCTCAAGCCTAAACTTCCCCTGGTGCAGCTTGAGACTGTGTCCTCTTGTTCTGGTGCTGGTTGCCTGGGAGAAGAGACCAACCCCCGCCTGGCTACAACCTCCCTTCAGGTAATTGTAGACAGCAATAAGGTCTCCCCTGAGCCTCCTCTTCTCCAGGCTAAACAACCCCAGCTCCCTCAGCCTCTCCTCATAGGGCTGTGCTCAAGGCCTCTCCCCAGCCTTGTTGCCCTTCTCTGGACACGTTCAAGTGTCTCAATGTCCTTCTGAAATTGAGGGGCCCAGAACTGGACACAGGACTCGAGGTGTGGCCTAACCAGTGCTGAGTACAGGGGCACAGTGACTTCCCTGTTCCTGCTGGCCACACTATTCTTGATGCAGGCCAGGATGCCATTGGCCTTCTTGGCCACCTGGGCACACTGCTGGCTCATGTTCGTCTGGCTGACAACCAGCACCCCCAGGTCCCTTTCTGTTTGGCTGCTCTCCAGCCACTCTGTTCCCAGCCTGTAGCTCTGCATGGGGTTGTTTTGACCAAAGTGCAGCACCCGGCACTTGGACTTGTTGAATGCCATCATGCTGGACTCTGCCCATCTGTCCAGCCTGTCAAGGTCCCTCTTGAGAGCCCTTCTATCCTCTAACCAAGCAACATCTGCCCTCAGCTTGGTGTCATCTGCAAATTTACTGATGACAAACTCAATTCCCTGATCTAGATCATCAATAAAGATATTGAACAGGATGGGACCCAGCACTGATCCCTGGGGGACACCACCAGTGACTGGCTGCCAGCTGGATGTGGCACCATTCACCACCACTGTTCTGGGCACAGCCCTCCAGCCAGTTTCTAACCCAGCACAGAGTGCTATTCTCCAACTCCCCTGCAGTCAGCAGGGACATCTCCAACTACATCAGGCTGCCCAGGATCACATCAAGTCTGCTCGTGAATGTCTGCAAGGATGGGGTCTCAATCACATTCACGGGCAGCCTGTTCCAGTATTTTACCACTCTCATTTTAAAGAACTTTCTCCTTAGGTCCAACTCTGCTCCAGTTTCAAACCATTGCTTCTCATCCTATCACTACAAGCCCTTCCAAACAGTCCTTCCCCAGCCTTCCTGTAGGTCCCCTTCAGATCTTCATGATGAGTGTGGCAAGTTTAAAACCAGCAGAATGGCTTTGTCAGTCTAAGGTGAAGCAGTTAAAGTAGTTAGGAAAAGAACCTGAAACAAATACACTACTTTAAATTCTTACAACAACTAAGGAAAAGATCTCTGAGTTATGCCTCATTATACAATACAATACAGTACACCAGGTTGAAAGAGACCTTCAAGATCATTGCATCCAACCCACCTAAACAACTAAACCATGGCACCAAGCACCCCATCAAGCCTCCTCCTGAACACCTCCAATGATGGTGACTCCACCACCTCCCCAGGCAGCCCATTCCAATGGGCAATCACTCTCTCTGTATAGATCTTCTTCCTAACATCCAGCCTAAACCTGCCCTGGCGCAGCCTGAGACTGTGTTCTCTTGTTCTGGTACTGACTGCCTGGGAGAAGAGACCAACCTCTGCCTGGCTACAACCTCCCTTCAGGTAGTTGGAGAGAGCAATAAGGTCACCCCTGAGTCTCCTCTTCTCCAGGCTAAGCAACCCCAGCTCCCTCAGCCTCTCCTCACAGGGCTTGTGTTCCAAGCCCCTCACCAACTTCGTTGCTCTTCTCTGGACACGCTCCTGCAAGTCAACATCTTTCCCAAACTGAGGGGCCCAGAACTGTACACAGGACTCAAGGTGTGGCCTAACCAGTGCAGTGTACAGGGGCAGAATGACCTCCCTGCTCCTGTTGGCCACACTGTTCCTGATGCAGGCCAGGATAGCATTAGCCCTCTTGGCTGCCTGGGCACACTGCAGGCTCATGTTCAGCCTCCCATCAACCAGTACCCCCAGGTCCCTCTCTGCCTGGCCGCTCTCCAGCCACTCTGACCCCAGCCTGTAGCACTGCATGGGGTTGCTGTGGCCAGTGTGCAGAACCCGGCACTTGGTGTGTTCAATCTCATGCCCTTGGACTCTGCCCATCTGTCCAGCCTGTCGAGGTCCCTCTGCAAAGCCTCTCTGCCCTCCAGCAGATCAACTCCTGCCCCCAGCTTGGTGTCGTCCGCAAATGTACTGATGATGGACTCAATGCCCTCATCCAGATCATCAGTAAAGATGTTAAAGAGCCTGGGGCCCAGCACTGATCCCTGGTGCACACCACTAGTGACTGGCTGCCAGCTGGATGTGGCACCATTCACCACCACTCTCTGGGCTTGGCCCTCCAGCCAGTTTCTACCCCAGCACACAGTGCTGCTGTCCAAGCCATGGGCTGATAGCTTGGCCAGGAGTTTGCTGTGGGGGATGTTGTCAAAGGCCTTGCAGAGGTCCAGGTAGACCACATCCACAGCCTTCCCCACATCCACCAGGCGGGTCACCTGATCATAGAAGGAGATCAGCTTGGTCAGGCAGGACCTGCCCTTCCTATATCCATGCTGGCTGGGCCTGATCCCTTGGCCATCCTGTAAGTGCTGTGTGATTGCACTCAAGATGACCTGTTCCATAATCTTGCCTGGCACTGAGGTCAGGCTGACAGGCCTATAATTCCCTGGCTCGTCCAACCGGCCCTTCTTGTGGGCCACACACACACGTTTATTCCCACAGCCTATTAAGTGGGGCAGGTAGCAGTATATCTATTGCAAAATGAAAAACTGCACCTGCTGCCTGAATCTTGCCTCCCAGGATTAAAAAAAAAAGGGGGCAGTTACTTAACTCCAGATCAGACCAGAACAGAAGCTGAAAGACCTTCTGAGTGCCTCAGGAAGCAGGGAGCTTACCTCTGCCCACGTTCAACATACACATAGTCCGTTTCTGTAGTGCGATTCACAAACTGCACACAGGTCAGCGTGGAGATCTCTTGCAGGGCATCAGCAATCCAAGACCTCTCTGTCACTGCTGGTAAGAGAAAGGGGCCAAGAGAACTCTTCCTTTGTTAAGCAAAACTCAGGTGCACCGATGGGGTACGCTCCTTTGAAAGTCCATAGCAGCCATTAGCTTTTTATCACACAAGTGTAATTTCTAAAGGGCCCAAAGCCTTCGGAGATCTTCAGGTTGACTGAACTTTGAAGGGGAGATGTAAGAAGTTATAGCTGGCCCTTATGCATATTCTAGAGGAGACAGCTGATGGAGAGCAAAAGACTGGTGGTGTTTTTTCCATTAGACAGGATGGAAAAAAAAAAATTGAACTTTCAGAAACAAATTATTGGATTAGAGTATCCCAAATGAGCCATTGGAGCGTTGCTTAGCACCAAACCCCTATTTTGTTTGTCAGAGATAACAAATGACTGCCACACACCCCTTGGAGTCACTGGAGACAGCCAGCATTCAGAAGCTCTGAAGATCACAGCGTTTCGATTCAGGTACCAAATAAAGATCAGAGTGTTTATCTGCTCTTGAACATATTGCCCTAATTTGGCTTCCTCAGTTATGAATCATCTACTACTGTTTTGTATCTCATTTGCCTCATCTTCAAAGTTTGGGGAGAAGGAGGCAGGTGGAATAACTCCAACCTAACCACAAAAGGATGTGTTAAAGTTCTGGAAGCACATGGGCAGAGGAGCAGCCTGGATAAGGCAAAGCTGGGGCTTGTCTCAGCACAAATGACAAGACAGGTTCCGTCTCCCCAGGAACAAGGATCAGGCACAGTCTACATTTCAATGCCATTCCATTTTCTCTCAGGCTAAGATCTTTTAAGAAGAGTCTGAGAATCCTCAGCAGGGGAGAGATGGAAGAGCTGCACAGCCCATAATGAAATCTTCTGGAACAAAAATGTCAAGATTAAGGCATTCGTCCTGCAGCCTTTTGTACAGGAGAGAGCTGTTGACTCACGAGAAGGAAATAAATAACAAGGCAGGGGAGAAAAAAACTCCCAGTATTTTTCCCTGCGTTTTTGCCTCCACAGGATTTCTAGTGCAGGAATATTTCTGTGGGAGATTTGAAAGAAAATTAGAGTGTACCAAAAAGTGTTCCTAGTGGTAATTGAACTGAAATGTTTGGAGCCTTAGGCACACTACCACAGAGCTAAGAGATTAGCAAAAGAGGCATGTCAATAAATTCTCATTTGGATGAAGATTGCTTTTGGTGCACGCCACAGAAACATAAAACAACAGAGAGTTAAGGGACTTGAAGATCAATGCTGACTTTACAGCATCCATTTGCATACACTCACAGAAATCAGAAGAGATGTTAATTGGAACCTTGACCAGTCCGTCTTGTGACTTCGGCCATAAACAACTCTCGCAGTTAATTGCGCTGCGGCGTCCTCTTCTCAAGAGGATGTCTCCCTCATACACAGCTATTTCACCACCTGGCAGGTGAAAGAAGGTAAAGAATATACAAGGCACCGAGAAGACAACTAAGCCAGTTTTTTTTGTAGCTTTGGAAATGTCTTTCACTGGAGTTCATTTCCCCGTAACGGGAAAAGGGATTATTAAACTCAAACTGAGGGAGTGCAGCGTTCACAGTCTGCTAGGACTGGCTAGGTCTGCCTTGCTTCCTGGACAGAAAAGATTAATATTAGTACAGCTGTAATCAAAGCCATGACTAAATGAGTGAAAGGCAAAATCTTGCAAGTCATTGTTCTCCGTGAGAGCTCATGGAATGAAAGAAAACTCCTAACTGACCTCTGTAAAAATGGGATGAGCCACGCAAGAGAAATTGCTGTATTTATCATGCACATCGAACGCATGCAAGGTGTGAATTTCCAGGACACCTGTTCATTTGACACAAGGCACTGGGACATGGTCCTCAGTTATGACTCCCAAATACTTGGAATACACTTTTCAGGCAGGAGCTATTGGCTGTTATGCCAAAAAATGTACAGTAGACTTGGGTACAGCAGACAGGGGAAGTACTTTAGATCACTTCAGAGAGAAATCAAAGTGAAAAGCCTTCTGCTTTGCTGAGGCTACATTTGGGAAAGAGCATTCCATGTAGCAACTGCTCAGTAAGTCTTCTTAATTTCTCTACCCCAACAGCATAAATAATCACATTGAATAAGACTTTAAAACACATCTGAATGCTATACATTACTTTCCACAATTGCTAGAAAGTATTCTCCAAACCATAGCAGATAATGAAAATGAGCCTTAGAGAAGCAGCCCCACCAAACCCTATGGTTATTTATAGGATAATTGCAATCAAACTCACCTAAGTCATTGTTTCTTGTAGCTATCTGCAGGGAGGGGGAAAAAAAGGCATATGCTTTAATACAAAGGATTATCTCCAAAGCAAAAACCTTCTGTCATGTCGAATCACAGCAGCAAAAGTTTGTCACTACTTGAAGCCAGTCGGAGCAACTCAGCAGCAGCAATGTCAATTCTCAACACCTGGAGAGCAAGGACACACCTGGACAGGTTTGCTCAATGCAAAGCTATAGAGAAATGCTAAATGAGTTGGCAGAAGAAAGCACTTCATCTTCGAGTTTCCAGGATGCTGTTCCTGCTCCGCAGCCCAGTTCTCAAAGCTGTGGTTAGTTGGCTCGGGGCAAGTTTTATGGGAAAGCTGCTGCTGTTGTTAACAAGTGTAACGAAATTAGATAACAAGGAGTATTTTCACAAGACAAACAAGCTGCAGGACATCTCAAGAGAATTTCCAGGCTCTCATTTCTTATTTATCTTCAGAAACCAGAGGAAGTGGAGTAATAGCAAAGAAAATCCAGCAACCTTAAAGTGACTCATCTTCAATTCTAAGAAGAATCCATGAGCTGCTGCAGGTCCCTTCACTGCCAACCAAGGGACAGGATATCCGGCAGCGCTCTGTTTACAGCAAAACTCAATGTCAAGGAACTCTTTGATCCATCCACACTGATTACCTGTCCTAGAAACTCCTCAGCTTGCTGCCAGGAGCCACCTCGCCCTGCAGGGCCCATCTGCCAGCCTGTCCTCTCCGTGCACAGCTCTCAGCCAGGCACTGCTGGCCGGGAGCACCGGAAATCTGTTGGAGTCAGAGATGAATCTGATTGTTGGTCAAAACTGTTTTTCCAGTGCTGTATCTTGCAACACAATCATCACTGCCAGTGATTGTGTGTCTTTCTGGACTCTACCAATAAATAAAACCACCAGCTCCCAGAGTCCCTTTTTCCTTTGATGTCAATGAATAAAAACAAGCCTAGAAAGGCAGGCTCAAGCCTAGAAAACTCACTGTAATCGTAGGCTACGCAATGGGATTCACACACACAGTCACGGAATGCCAGGTTGGAAGGGACCCCAACGATCTCCTGGGCCAACCTTTCTAGGTGACAGTGTAGTTTAAATGAGATGGTCCAGCACCCTGTCAAGTTGAGTCTTAAAACTGTCCAACGTTGGGGAATCCACTGCTTCCCTTGGGAGATGATTCCAATGTCTAACTGTTCTCATGGTGAAAAACTTTCTTCTGGAGTCCAGTCACAATCTCCACAGGACTAACTTGTACCCACTGCCCCTTGTTTTTCCCTGTTACTTCTTGTAAAAAGAGTCTCCATCCTCCTGGTAGCCACCCTTTATGTATGGTAATAAGGTCTCCTTCCTTTCTCAAGGCTGGACAAATCCAGTTCTTTCAGCTTTTCCTCACATGGTCTTCATGTTGAAGCCACATGAACACACCACAAGCAGGCAGATGTTGCTTTCTTCCCCTAGCTTCAGCCCCTGCACAAATACCTAGGTGCTACAGAAAGTCCTAAGGATTTGTTGCACCATATCTCTAAGAAACAAGCACAAAAACCTTTGGAATTGCCTTCAAAGGCAAAATCCAGAGGAATCTATGTGGTTCAAAGCAGATCGAGGTGGCAGAGGGTGCCTTTGCAGACAGATGGATGGGCTGCTTGTTTGGTTTTTAAGGAGCACTTAGCTAGGAAGATTTTAGCTGACATTATGTAAAGAATAGTGTGTCCAGAAGGAGCTGGGAAGTCATTGTGCCCCTGTACTTAGCACTGGTTAGGCCACACCTTGAGTCCTGTGTCCAGTTCTGGGCCCCTCAGTTTCAGAAGGACATTGAGACTCTTGAATGTGTCCAGAGAAGGTCAACGAGGCTGGGGAGAGGCCTTGGGCACAGCCCTATGAGGAGAGGCTGAGGGAGCTGGGGTTGTTTAGCCTGGAGAAGAGGAGGCTCAGGGAGATCTTATTGCTGTCTACAACTGCCTGAAGGGTGGTTGTAGCCAGCAGAGGGTTGGCCTCTTCTCCCAGGCAACCAGCACCAGAACAAGAGGACACAGCCTCAAGCTGCGCCAGGGGAAGTTTAGGCTTGAGCTGAGGAGAAAATTCTTCCCAGAGAGAGTTGTTAGCCATTGGAATGTGCTGCCCAGGGAGGTGGTGGAGTCACCATCCCTGGATGAGTAGAAGAGGGGGATTGGATGTGGCACTTGGTGCCATAGTCTACTAGTCATGAGGTCTGTGGTGACAGTTTGGACTTGATGATCTCGGAGGTCTTTTCCAATCTTACTGATTCTATGATTCTAAAGCTTTGCCACTATTATTTTCATTTTACCCCACCCCATAGTTTGTTCCTAAACTTTCTAAAACATTCCACATTTCTGTGGCTCCCACAGTTCATCTACATTTCTAATTTCCATGCAGATTATATTTCAGTATCCAGGTACAGACATAAAGGACTTCTTTTTGCTTTGGCTGATACGATGCTGAAGTTCAGAAGTCCTCATTAGTTTGTTACATCGGTAACCAGAGGTCTTCCCGTACAGTTCTGAGCAATCTCTGTGTCTATTCAAGATCAGGTTCAAAAAAGAGGCAGAGGGAATCACAGGAGCACATTTCTGCTGCTACACATCACAAAATGACAGGGGAGAGAGCAGAGTTTATTAGATAATAAAAGCAAGAGAACAAGGCCAGATCACTGTGCAGAGCCTGGAGCTGGGTCACTCCAGGTGTGCAGCAAGGAGGGATGGAAAGGCCCTTTGAAGTTCTGCTATGCAGTTTTGCATATCCATTCCTTGAGTCAGGAGATTTATCCCACGGTTTAATGCATTTTCCTGACTGCCAGGAAGCATTGGGTAGTTTTTTCAAGGCTAATTAATAGACCAAAGTCTCACATCACCTGATAACATTATCGGAAGTTGTCTCGTAGATGCAAATTTCCTTTTGGATGATCCTTGTCTGCATCGTCTGCTTTGATATTCTAGCAGAACAATGCTCAGGTCCCGGTCTCATTACCCAAATAATTTGATTACACAGCTGTAACTGGCATGCCTGCTCCTGTGTGCCTTTTCTTACACTGCTTTTGGACATCTCTCATTCTCAGCCACGCTGTCCTTGATCTGCCAGATATGTTATCGCTCCTGTTAGAAATATTAATAGGATGTTTAGCACACCCTTAGCGATGCTTACCTAGTTTCACCTTCATTCCACAGCAGACAATGAGCACACTCCTTTCATCGTGTAATCCAAGTCCCTTTTGGCATAATTAAATGGCAAATAAATTAAATGGCAAAGGTGGGACCCCCAAACGATGACTGCCTGAGAGGACAATGTAGAGAGGTAGGTGCTGGTGTCTTCGCATAGGGAATGGAATGGAATGGAATGGAATGGAATGGAATGGAATGGAATGGAATGGAATGGAATGGAATGGAATGGAATGGACTAGACAAGACTAGACTAGAATGGAATGGAATGGAATGGAATGGAATGGAATGGACTAGACAAGACTAGACTAGAATGGAATGGAATGGAATGGAATGGAATGGAATGGAATGGACTAGAATAGAATAGAATAGAATAGAATAGAATAGAATAGAATAGAATAGAATAGAGTAGTGTAGAGTAGAATAGAATAGAATAGAATAGAATAGAATAGAATAGAATAGAATAGAATAGACCAGAATTAACCAGGTTGGAAAAGACCTTTGAGATCATCAAGTCCAACCTATCACTCAACACCACCTAATCAACTAAACCATGGCACCAAGCGCCCCCACCTTGAGTACTGCGTACAGTTCTGGGCCCCTCAGTTTAAGAAGGACATCGAGACACCTGAACGTGTCCAGAGAAGGGCAGTGAGGCTGGGGAGAGGCCTTGAGCACAAGCCCTATGAGGAGAGGCTGAGGGAGCTGGAGTTGTTTAGCCTGGAGAAGAGGAGGCTCAGGGGAGACCTCATTGCTCTCTACAACTACCTGAAGGAGATTGTAGCCAGAAGGGGATTGGTCTCTTCTCCCAGGCAACGAGCACCAGAACAAGAAGACACAGTCTCAAGCTGCACCAGGGGAAGTTTAGGCTGGAGGTGAGGAGAAAGTTCTTCCCAGAGAGAGTTGTTAGCCATTGGAATGTGCTGCCCAGGGAGGTGGTGGAGTCACCATCCCTGAAGGTGTTCAAGAGGGACTGGATGTGGCACTTGGTGCCATGGTCTAGTCATGAGGTCTGTGGTGACAGGTTGGACTTGATGATCTTTGAGGTCTCTTCCAACCTTGGTGATACTGTGATACTGTGAAGAGGGAATGGTCTTAAGCCGCACCACGAGAGGTTTAGGCTAGACATTAGGAAAATTTTTTTCACTGAATAAGTGTTCAAGCTTTGAAACAGGCTGCCCAGGGAGCTGGCTGAGTCACCATCCTGGATGTGTTTAAAGGTCATGTAGATGTGGCGCCTAGCGATATGGTTTAGTGGTGAACTTGGTAGAGTGGGGTTAGTGGTTTGACCTGATGATCTCAAGGGTCTTTTCCAACCTGAATGATTCTGTGATTCTTTGATCTGTTGGTGTTTTATCAGAGGGATTTTCCCCTGCTCTGTACCAGTAATAGGTATCATCAGAAGCAACAAGAATAGTAAGCCCAGTGCTCTTTCTGTAATGAGAAAGTACAGAGGGCTCTTTTCCTGGCTAAAGCACTACAGTGTGGAACCTCCAGGGGAAACACAATTGAGGAGAGTTAAAGGCCATGTGAATGTCTTAAGGATCCAGAGGAACACCACTCCAATGCTCAGTGTCTCTGCTGTTCACACAAAAGGTCACGCAGACAATTGCTAGTGAACAATCAGTCAGCTTAACTCAGCTGTACGCTCACCTTAAGAAGCTTATTACTTTTCAGGAGGATTCACAGTTATCTCCCCATGTTTAAACAGGCCAATTGTTCTTACTGCACTAAGAATCCTATTCCTTAAGCCACAACAACAGAAAGCACTGCCCTTACTAGTGGTGTGCCCCAAGGATCAGTGCTGGGCCCCATGCTCTTCAACATCTTTATTGATGATCTGGATGAGGGCATTGAGTCCATCATCAGTACATTTGCAGATGACACCAAGCTGGGGGCAGGAGTTGATCTGCTGGAGGGCAGAGAGGCTTTGCAAGAGGGACCTCGACAGGCTGGACAGATGGGCAGAGTCCAAGGGCATGAGATTGAACACATCCAAGTGCTGGGTTCTGCACATTGGCCACAGCAACCCCATGCAGTGCTACAGGCTGGGGTCAGAGTGGCTGGAGAGCGGCCAGGCAGAGAGGGATCTGGGGGTACTGGTCCATGGTAGGCTGAACATGAGCCTGCAGTGTGCCCAGGTAGCCAAGAGGGCCAATGGCATCCTGGCCTGCATCAGGAACAGTGTGGCCAGCAGGAGCAGGGAGGTCATTGTGCCCCTGTGCACCGCACTGGTTAGGCCACACCTTGAGTCCTGTGTCCGGTTCTGGGCCCCTCAGTTTAGGAAGGATGTTGACTTGCTGGAGCGTGTCCAGAGAATGGAAACAAAGTTGGTGAGGGATTTGGAACACAAGCCCTATGAGGAGAGGCTGAGGGAGCTGGGGTTGCTTAGCCTGGGGAAGAGGAGGCTCAGGGGTGACGTTATTGCTGTCTACAACTACCTGAAGGGAGGTTGTAGCCAGGAGGGGGTTGGTCTCTTCTGCCAGGCAACCAGCACCAGAACAAGAGGACACAGTCTCAAGCTGCACCAGGGGAGGTTTAGGCTGGAGGTTAGGAAGAAGTTCTACAGAGAGAGAGTGATTGCCCATTGGAATGGGCTGCCCAGGGAGGTGGTGGAGTCACCATCACTGGAGGTGTTTAGGAAGAGACTGGATGGGGTGCTTGGTGCCATGGTTTAGTTGATTAGGTGGTGTTGGGTGATAGGTTGGAATTGATGATCTCAAAGCTCTTTTCCAACCTGATCTATTCTTTCTATTCTATTCTATTCTATTCTATTCTATTCTATTCTATTCTATTCTATTCTATTCTATTCTATTCTATTCTATTCCTATTCCTATTCCATTCTATTCCATTCTATTCCATTCTATTCTATTCTATTCTATTCTATTCTATTCTATTCTATTCTATTCTATTCTATTCTATTCTATTCTACTCCACTCCACTCCACTCCAAGGCAATTCTTTTAAAACCTGTTCTGTGTGGTGCTGCATTTGGAGGGGAAAGTGGTTCCGCTGAGGAGTACTTTAAAAGGACTTTGCAGCAGTTCATTGGAACTATTATATCACACTGAAACAGCCTGAAAAGAGTTTAATAGGAAAAAAAAAACCCAACCTGGTCACAACTCCCTTTGTGTTTAAAATAATGTTATTTAACAGTCATCTGTTGACAGATACTGTGTCCTTCAGGATGCAAGGATTAGTGGAAGCATGCAATTCATGCCTCATTATTTACTGATTGGAAGAAGAAAATGAGCTTTCCAGCTTTTCAGTTGCCAGTCAGCTAATCAGTTTAGAATAATTAAATCATCGACCTTGATGGAGTGCAAACTAAAAAGTTCTGGCTTTTGCAGGAAAAAGGTCAAATTCATCCCAAGGAAAAACGATCAAATCCGTGAAGCTGGTCCCTGGTGGCTCTCTCCTCACTTTGTCCCAGTTAGCAGGTGGCAAAGGGAAGCCTTTCAGAGGAGAGGTTGCTGCTGAGCACAGGGTGTGCTTGATGCATAAACACCTGAATGCTAGTTTTAAATACTACGAGTCCGATGTAGGTCTAGGTCTGAGTACCTAAACACCACAGCAGAAACTGACACATTGCCACATTTCAGGTGTGGTTTTAACTAAATGATAGGTTTATTCTTTAAATGAACACACCCCCCCACTGCAAATACTGAGAGAGAAAATCACAGATAGGTTTAGGCTGGAAAAGGCCTCCAAGAGGAGGCTGGAGACAAGCAGGGAGAAATTGAATGAAATACGACAAGGCCAAGTGTAGAGCCTTGCATATGGGAAAGAACAACCCCATGCAGCAGAGGAGGCTCAGGGGAGGCCTTATTGCTCTCTTCAACTACCTGAAGGGAGGCTGTAGCCAGGAGGGGGTTGGTCTCTTCTCCCAGGCAAACAGCACCAGAACAAGAGGACACAGTCTCAAGCTGCACCAGGGGAAGTTTAGGCTGGAGGTGAGGAGAAAGTTCTTCACTGAGAGAGTTGTTAGCCATTGGAATGTGCTGCCCAGGGAGGTGGTGGAGTCGCCATCCCTGGAGGTGTTCAAGAGGGGATTGAATATGGCACTTGGTGCCATGGTTTAGTAGTCATGAGGTGTTGGGTGACAGGTTGGACCTGATGATCTTTGGGGTCTCTTCCAAGCTTATTGATTCTATGATTCTATTGGTTGGGGGCTGATGTGTTGGAGAGCAGCTCTGAGGAAAAGGACCCAGTGGACAGCCAGATGACCGTGAGCCAGCGATGTGCCCTTGTGGCAAAGAAGAGCAATGGTATCCTGGAGTGTGTTAGAAGGGATGTGGCTAGTAGGTTGAGAGAGGTTGTGGAGTGTCCTTCTCTGAAGATGTTCAAAACCTGCCTGGGTGCATTCCTGTGTGACCTGCTCTAGGTGATGCTGCTCTGGCAGGGATTGGACTCAATGATATTTCAAGGTCTCTTCCAACCCCTAACACTCTGTGATTCTGTGATCATAGAGTACAACCATTAACCTAGCACTGCCAAGTCCAGCTCTAAACCATGCCCCATGTCCAGACATCTTCCTCTGAGACATGCTGGAAGGTGTAGTTTTCTACAAGGGGTCTCAAGTCAGCTTGGGTTTCAGAGCCTCCTCACCTTGCAGTGCTGCCTCAACGTGTCCATTTCTCACCACAACGTGCCACTCACACGTAGTTTCCAGAGTCTTCTGCTGTGTGTCTAGTTCTCTTAGGATCATTCTAGTCTCCTCAGGATCCCTTCAACATTGCACATCATGCTCCAGAGCTTCTTTGTACTTGTCTAGTCACCTCTGGACCCCTCCCAAATCTGTGTTGTGCCCCAGAGCACTTGTCTCTTCCTCAACATCATCTAGGACTTCTCTACTCACTTGGCACCTAAGGACAGCTGTACTCTGCACAGATCCAGTCTTGAGTTAGTCATTGCCTCACAAAATCTTCCTTTGGTCTCTTTGATGTTTTTTAGCCACACTTTTAGCTCTGAAATGCCCTTTGGACCTCTGTCCTCCCCATGTATGTATCTGTGGCCCTAGCTCAGTCTTTTTGTTCTCTCTCACATCCACCATGCCTCCATTTGGTCCCTGACCCCTTGAGGACATCTTTGTAGTCTGCTCAGGTCTCCTCTTGAATTCTTTCTGTCTTTCTTTGCCTGTCTGGTCCTCACAGGAGCCCCTCTGCTCCCGTCATGGTCCTTCCCAAGAAGTTCCTTGTGCTGCACAGATTTTCTGGTTTTGTAGCACATGTTGTACCTGTATTTTCCCCTCAGAACCCTCTGTCAGGCTTTCTCTGTGCCTCAGAGTACTCTTACCTTAATCTTTGTATTTAGGACACCTTCATTCAACCCTCTGCCCCACTGATATCATCTGTACTGTGTTGAAATCCTCTTCAGAGTTTCTCATTGTTTTCTTTGAGGCTTTGGTCCCTGAGGCCCCCTCAGAACACCTCTTCTCTCTTTGCTGAGGTCTTGCAAGATGTCCCCTATGCCCTAGACCCCTCAAAAGGGCAATTTGCACCCCTCTCTTCCACTCAGAACCCTTCGTGAGCCTGCCTCTTTTATCCTCATTAGTCATTCTATCCTCTCATCCGTTTGGTGCTCATCCATTTGGTCTCTGGTCCCTTGAGGATATTGGTGAGGAGGAGGCTCACAGGAGACCTTATTGCTGTCTACAAGTACCTGAAGGGAGGTTGTAGCCAGGTGGGGGTTGGTCTCTTCTCCCAAGCAACCAGCACCTGAACAAGAGGACACAGACTCAAGCTGTGCCAGGGGAAGTTTAGGCTGGATGTTAGGAAGAAGTTGTTCATAGAAAGAGAGATTGGCCACTGGAATATGCTGCCCAGGGAGATGGTGGAGTCACCGTCCCTGGAGGTGTTCAAAAAAGGATTGGATGTGGCACTTGGAGCCACGGTTTAGTTGTCAGGAGGTGTTAGGTATTAGGTAATAGGTTGGACTTGATGATCTCTGAGGTCTTTTCCAACCTGGTCCATTCCATTCCATTCCATTCCATTCCATTCCATTCCATTCCATTCTATCCTATCCTATTCCTATCCCATCCTATCCTATCCTATCCTATCCTATCCTATCCTATCCTATCCTATCCTATCCTATCCTATCCTATCCTATCCTATCCTATCCCATCCCATCCTATCCCATCCTATTCTTGATGATCTGGTACTTTGTTCAGTTCCCTTTTGAGCTCATTCCATCCCCAAGAATTTTTGTTATCTCTCTGGATCATTTAGGACCTCTAGTGCCTGTGATGATGGCTCTTGTCCTGTCAGAACCTTTTCTGAAGCCATGCTGGAGCTCAAGAACAGCCTTTTTGTTCACAGTCCTACAGTAAGTTTCTACGTGGTATCATGAAGATGTCTGTTGTTAGCTCAGATCTCCTCCAAAGTGTTTTGGAGAAGGTAAAAGCCTTCATCTGTTTTATTGACACATCTAACTTCGTGGGGTTTGTCACACAATCAGTTAGGCTGGAAAAGTCCTTCAAGATCATCAAGTTCAACCATTAACCCAGCACTGCCAAGTCCACCACTAAACACGTCCCTCAGCACCACATCTACACATCTTTTATACCCTTCCAGGGGTGGTAACTCCACCGTCTCCCTGGGCAGCCAGTTCCAGTGCCTGACAACCCTTCTGGTCAAGAAACTTTTCCAAGTATCCAACCTAAACCTCTCCTGCTGCAACTTGAAGCTGTTTTTTTCTTGCCATGCACAGTCTTGCAGGAAAGGAAGTGCAACTGGATAGCATTTGGGACATTTTTATAGGAAATTAAAGTACATCTTTTAAAAAAATAATCATTATGACTACATCCTTTCCTTTTTTCTTTTTCTTTTCTAAAAATAATCATGAATAGAATAGAATAGAATAGAATAGAATAGAATAGAATAGAATAGAATAGAATAGAATAGAATAGAATAGAATTAACCAGGTTGGAAAAGAACTTTGAGATCATCAAGTCCAACCTATCACCCAACACCATCTAATCAACTAAACCATGGCACCAAGCACCCCATCCAGTCTCTTCCTAAACACCTCCAGTGATGGTGACTCCACCACCTCCCTGGGCAGCACATTCCAATGGGCAATCACTCTTTCTGGGAAGAACTTCTTCCTAGCATCCAGTCTAAACCTCCCCTGGTGCAGCTTGAGACTGTGTCTTCCTGTTCTGGTGCTGGCTGCCTGGGAGAAGAGACCAACCTCTGCCTGTCTACAACCTCCCTTCAGGTAGTTGTAGAGAGCAATAAGGTCACCCCTGAGTCTCCTCTTCTCCAGGCTAAGCAACCCCAGCTCCCTCAGCCTCTCCTCACAGGGCTGTGCTCTGAACCCCTCCCCAGCTTTGTTGCCCTTCTCTGGACACATTCCAGCAACTCAACATCTTTCCCAAACTGAGGGGCCCAGAACCGGACACAGGACTCAAGGTGTGGCCTAACCAGTGCTGAGTACAGGGGCACAATGACCTCCCTGCTCCGGGTGGCCACACTGTTCCTGATACAGGCCAGGATGCCATTGGCCCTCTTGGCTACCTGGGCACACTGCAGGCTCATGTTCAGCCTCCCATCGAGCAGTGCCCCCAGGTCCCTCTCTGCCTGGCAGCTCTCTATCCACTCTGACCCCAGCCTGTAGCACTGCATGGGGTTGTTGTGGCCAGTGTGTAGAACCCGGCACTTAGTTGTGTTAAATCTCATGCCCTTGAACTCTGCCCATCTGTCCAACCTGTCAAGGTCCCTCTGCAGAGCTCTCCTACCCTCTAACAGATCAAGTCCTGCCCCCAGCTTGGTGTCATCTGCAAACGTAGTGATGATGGACTCAATCCCCTCGTCCAGATGATCAATAAAGATATCTAATAGGATGGGGCCCAGCACTGATCCCTGGGGAACACCACTAGTGCCTGGCTGCCAGCTGGATGTGGCACCATTCACCACCACTCTCTGGGCTCAGCCTCCAGCCAGTTCCTAACCCAGCTCAGAGTGCTGCTGTCCAAGCCACGAGCTGCCAGCTTGGCCAGGAGTTTGCTGTGGGGGATGGTGTCAAAGGCCTTGCTGCAGTACAGGCAGACTACATCCACAGCCTGTCCCACATCCACCAGGCAGTCACCTGATCATAGAAGGAGATCAGGTATCATAGAAGGAGATTACTTCAAGTGTAGTATCATTACTACACTTACTGAGCTACTTCCCTGCATAGCTTATTAGGACAGCTACCCATTTTCTATTTACACCACAAGAAAATTAAGTTTAATCCCCTGCCTGGTCACATTGCTGGTGCAATCATAGTAAAACAAAGGGCCACAAAGATGATCCTAGGGCTGGAACACTTCTGCTATGAGGACAGGCTGAGAGAGCTGGGGTTTTTCAGCCTAGAGAAGAGAAGACTTGGGGTGGTGGTGGGGAAACCTTAGAGCTGCCTTCCAGCACCTGAAGGGAGCTTACAGGAAAGCTGGAGAGGGACTTCTCTTAAGGGCGTCTAGCAACAGGATTAGTGGGGATGGTTTTAAGCTGAGGGAGAGTAGGTTTAGTCTGGGTTTTAGGAGGAAATTCTTCAGTATGAGGATGGCAAGAATAGAAATAGGTTGCCCAGAGTGATTGTGGCTGCCCCTCCCTGGAGGTGTTTAAGACCAGACTGGACATTGGGCAACCAAATCTGGTTGTGAGGCATCCCTGACCGTGGCAAGGGGGTTGGAGTAGATGACCTCTGAGGTCCCTTCCAACCGAAGTAATTGTTTGCAAAGCATTGAAATACTTGACCCACTCGATGCTGTTTGGTAGAGAGGCAATGATTGTCGCTGCCTGGGCTGCGAGCGGGGAAAGGGCAGAGGAATGTAAGCCCTGTAGCCGCCGTCAGTTACCGTCTGGGCTGGGGTGCGAGTCCCCTCCCCTGGCACTGATGCTCGGGCGTTAAGGGGATGCTGCCGCCTGCTGACCACAGGGCGCTACTGCAGCTCAGGGGCAGCACGACTGACTTCACGCGATGCCGTTTGGTTGTTCCCTTCCCCAGGAGAGTTTTGTTTTCCTCTTCACTGACTTATTTTCCACTCTCCCTTCTTCTCGGCATTGATTTTCTATGCCCTGATAGTTGGTCTTGCCTGTAGTGGAGGCAGCCGGGTTCACTCAGCAGCTGAGCAGCTCCACACTTGAGTGGCCTCTGAGCTCCCAAGTGTCATCTGCTGCTAGCAGGTTCTTACTGTTCATTGCACTGATTTGTGCCAAAGCCCTTTCTTCTGAGCAGTGGTATTTTCTGAGCTGTTCTTCCTGAACCTGAGATTTCCTCAGATCAACCCTTGTAAGGAATGATCTGATCAGGATGATCTCTGTTCTGCCAACCTAAGGGATGCACAGCCTTTCTGCAGTAACCTTATCTTCCCCCTTGACATTCTGCTTATCTGCTGATTCCATCAAGTTCCAAGTTTAAAGAAGAATTATCTTTTTCTACCTGTGTTATGCTGCCACTTGTCAGAATCTACACTGCTCTTTATTGTCACCATGCAGAAATGACTTCTATTTTTCCCTTCTGCTGCGCTCCATGTCTCAGCACTATTGCTGTCTTTTTATCATGCCTAGGATAAATGTTATTTCTATTGCAGATAATTACTTTTTCTTGCTATTTCTAAATGTGTATCCTTTCAGTTGCCCCTTTTATCCAGCTCCTTGGTTTTTAGGGAGTTATGCTTTTTAAAGTGTAATGTTACAACTGTGTGTTTTTCATCTTCCTGTGCAACCAGATGCCAAGGGTTAGAATAGAATAGAATAGAATAGAATAGAATAGAATAGAATAGAATAGAATAGAATAGAATGGAATAGAATGGAATGGAATGGAATGGAATGGAATGGAATGGAATAGAATAGAATAGAATAGAATAGAATAGAATAGAATAGAATAGAATAGAATAGAATAGAATAGAATTAACCAGGTTGGATGAGACCTTTGAGATCATCAATTCCAACCCATCATCCAACACCACCTAATCAACTAAACCATGGCACCAAGCACCCCATCAAGTCTCTTCCTAAACACCTCCAGTGATGGTGACTCCACCACCTCCACGGGCAGCACATTCCAATGGGCAATCACTCTTTCTGGGAAGAACTCCTTCCTAACCTCCAGCCTAAACCTCTCCTGGTGCAGCTTGAGACTATGTCCTCTTGTTCTGGTGCTGGCTGCCTGGGAGAAGAGACCAACTCCCTCCTGGCTACAACCTCCCTTCAGGTAGTTGTAGAGAACAATAAGGTCTCCCCTGAGTCTCCTCTTCTCCAGGCTAAGCAACCCCAGCTCCCTCAGCCTCTCCTCGTAGGGCTTGTGCTCCAAACCCCTCACCAGCTTTGTTGCCCTTCTCTGGACATGTTCCAGCAACTCAACATCTTTCCTAAACTGAGGGGCCCAGAGCTGGACACAGGACTCAAGGTGTGGCCTAACCAGTGCTGAGTACAGGGGCACAATGACCTCCCTGCTCCTGCTGGCCATACTGTTCCTGATACAGGCCAGGATACCATTGGCCCTCTTGGCTACCTGGGCACACTGCAGGCTCATGTTCAGCCTACTATCAACCAGTACCCCCAGGGCCCTCTCTGCCTGGCTGCTCTCCAGCCACTCTGACCCCAGCCTGTAGCACTGCATGGGGTTGTTGTGGCCACTGTTAGGGCTGGGCCAGCCACTTGGCAAATTACAGACACTCTCTATTAACCTCTCTCCTTCCCCAAGGGGAAGAGAAAGGGAATGAGGGAGAGAAACTTATGGATTGGAAAGCTTTAATGAAAATAATAATGCTAAAATGAGATGCATACAAATCTATACAAACCCAATATTGGACCCAAACTCCCCATGGCAATCAGTCACCATCACCACTGATGCTGTACAATAATACAATAATGCAATAATACAATACACCAGGTTGAAAGAGACCTTCAAGATCATCGCGTCCAACCCATCAACCAATCCAACCCACCTAAACAACTAAACCATGGCACCAAGCACCCCATCAAGCCTCCTCCTGAACACCTCCAATGGTGGTGACTCCACCACCTCCATAGGCAGGGGATTCCAATGGGGAATCACTCTCTCTGTGTAGAACTTCTTCCTAACATCCAGTCTAAACCTCCCCTGGCCCAGCTTGAGACTGTGTCCTCTTGTTCTGGTGCTGGTTGCCTGGGAGAAGAGACCAACTCCCTCCTGGCTACAACCTCCCTTCAGATAGTTGTAGAGAGCAATAAGGTCACCCCTGAGTCTCCTCTTCTCCAGGCTAAGCAACCCCAGCTCCCTCAGCCTCTCCTCATAGGGCTTGTGCTCCAAATCCCTCACCAACTTTGTTTCCATTCTCTGGACACGCTCCAGCAAGTCAACATCCTTCCTAAACTGAGGGGCCCAGAACTGGACACAGGACTCAAGGTGTGGCCTAACCAGTGCAGTGTACAGGGGCAGAATGACCTCCCTGCTCCTGCTGGCCACACTGTTCCTGATGCAGGCCAGGATGCCATTCGCCTTCTTGGCTGCCTGGGCACACTGCAGGCTCATGTTCAGCCTACCATCAACCAGTACCCCCAGGTCCCTCTCTGCCTGCCTGCTCTCCAGCCACTCTGACCCCAGCCTGTAGCACTGCATGGGGTTGCTGTGGCCAATGTGCAGAACCCGGCACTGGACACAAGTCCCAGAATGGGCTCAGCAGCAGATGGGAAATGGAATCAGGAACTGGATTCTGAAACTGGATTTGGGAAGATACAGATTGGGAGATAAGGCAGAACAGAGTCCTCCTTGGACACTGGCCATAGAAGAAGAGAGCTTGACCCTTGTGATCCATCAGCTTTATAATGAATGTGACTTATATGAAATAGAATCCTTTGGTCAGTCCATTCCTCCCTGCAGGTGGGATCTCTTGCTTGTTGCACCTCTATGATGGCCTATGCCCCTCCTGGAAGCAGGGAGGGAGGGCTTGTGAGCTTCTGCCCTCCCTGGAGGGTGTTTCCCTCCTGGGAAACTAAATTAGACTGTTCCACTCCCCCTTCCTGCCCAGCAAGGCTATAAAAAGGAGGACACTGCTGCCCCCTGCAGGCTTGAACCCAAGACTCTGAGATTAAGAGTCTCATGCTCTACCAACTAAACTAACTGCCTCCCCCCCCCACCTTTTTTTTTAGTAGCCTTGCTGTTCAATATCTTTATTGATGATCTGGATGAGGGCAGTAAGTCTATCATCAGTAAGTTTGCAGATGACACCAAGCTGGGGGCAGGTGTTGATCAGTTAGAGGGTAGAAGGGCTCTCCAGAGGGACAGAGTCCAACATGATGACATTCAACAAGTCCAAGTGCTGGGTACTGTGCTTTGGTCACAACAACCCCATGCAGTGCTGCAGGCTGAGGTCAGAGTGGTTGGAGAGCAGCCAGGCAGAAAGGGACCTGGGGGTGCTGATTGACAGCCAGCTGAACATGAGCCAGCAGTGTGCCCAGGTGGCCAAGCAGGCCAATGGCATCAAGAATAGTGTGGCCAGCAGGAGCAGGGAAGTCATTCTGCCTCGGGACTCAGCACTGGTTAGGCCACACCTTGAGTCCTGTGTCCAGTTCTGGGCCCCTCAGTTTAAGAAGGACATTGAGACTCTTGAACATGTCCAGAGAAGGGCAACGAGGCTGGGGAGAGGCCTTGAGCACAGCCCTGTGAGGAGAGGCTGAGGGAGCTGGGGTTGTTTAGCCTGGAGGAGAGGAGGCTCAGGGGAGACCTTAGTGCTCTCTACAACTACCTGAAGGGGGATTGTAGCCAGGAGGGGGTTGGTCTCTTCTCCCAGGCAGCCAGCACCAGAACAAGAGGACACAGTCTCAAGCTGCGCCAGGGGAAGTTTAGGCTGGAGGTGAGGAGAAAGTTCTTCACAGAGAGAGTGATTTGCCATTGGAATGTGCTGCCCGGGAGGTGGTGGAGTCACCGTCCCTGGAGGTGTTCAAGAGGGGATTGGACGTGGCACTTGGTGCCATGGTTTAGTAGCCGTGAGGTGTTGGGTGACAGGTTGGGCTTGGTGATCTTTGAGGTCTTTTCCAACCTTTTTGATTCTATGATTCTATGTTTAGGTGCATTTCATGAATTCAAATGCTGACTCATGAAAAAGTGTATCCAGGATCCAGGATCTCTCAGTAGCAGAACAAGAGCTAGAAGGCAGGAGCTGAATGTCATCCTTCCCTGTGGGGATTGCCACACTTCCCTGAGAACATCTGACAAAACCCCCAGAGCTTCCAGTCTTAAAGTGTGCCCCTGTAAGCACTTGAAAAGCAGCCGGGTGATATCACCTCTGTTCTAGACAAGAAATTAAGGTCAGGTTTTCAAAGCTGATTGCTGAGGAGGAGAACCTTCTGCCACATTTAGGATCTGCAACAGGTGAGCTAGTTCTCAGAAGTGCTGAATACCCTGTGGATTTCAGAGAGTTCAGGGGATCCAGCTTTGAAGCACTTGTATTGAGGGAGTTGTCTACCTTTGCACACTAGAGTCAGTGTTTCTGCAGTTAATCTCTTTGTACTTCCTGATCAAGTTCTTTGCCTTCGAATCTCAAGGACTGCAGCAGTAGCTGCTGTGGTGTTGGACAGCATGTAGTTAGCAGCAGGGATGGGGTCTGTTGCACAGGATTTTCCCATGTGATGAGAAGTCTCTAAGTATTCCTATCTGCCACCTCCCACAGCAAAAGAAGGCTACTGAAGCAGAGCCAAAGTGCCCAGAACTGAGAGGAAAATAAATGGCCAAAGAGCAAAGTGATTGACAGTCTGCAAGAGGGCTGTCTGCTTCCAGGTGTGCTGAGGAAATGGGGCAGCATGGAGGCAGAAGACAGTTCACTTCCCCCTGGGGGAAACTCTAACATTCTTTGCAAAAGCAAAGGGGAATTTAGGAGCTAATACAACCCACATTATCCTTCCTCAGTTTTGGGATGTGTCTGCTTTCAACAGCTTAAGACCTGATATCACACACAAGGAAAGCTTTCCTGAAAGTCAATATTTGAGGCCCTAATTTTATCTCATCTGAAACGGGGAGTTTCCAGCCAGAAGTACTTCAAACAGCAAGCTGTGAGTATCAGCTGGTTATAATTCACAGGCAAAAAAACCCCTGCTATATTTAGTAACCAGCTCTGTTTCTTCTACTTATCTTGGCTATCTGAAAAATGCTTTTTCACAAGTATTTTTTTCTAGTTTTATATTTGCTTTTGAAACCTGATGGGCTTACAGCATCTCCAGGAGATATGCACATTATAAGCTTAATCCTGGAGACTCTCAGGAGTTAGACATGTAGTAGCTTGAGTCTGGTTTGCTGCATTTGCTGGGCTTTGACGATAGCAGCAATTCAAAGGTCAGAGTTGCATTATCTCAGGAATCTCCAAACTGTGGTGTTTCAACCGTGCATTGTTGGTAAGCTGCTCAAGAGCAGTTTCCATGATGGGATCAGGTCATGCAAGCAGCCCTGTAGCCTGGGCTTGAACAGGGAATAATCTCCAGCTGCATTCTGGAGCCATACTGCATTCACCCTGCACAGAGATGAGGGGTGAGCAACTGATGTCGTTTACCTGGACCTGAGCAAAGCCTTCGACACTGTCCCACACCACCTCCTGGTCTCCAAGCTGGTGACACATGGGTTTGATGGGTGGATCATTAGATGGATTAAAGAACTGGCTTGATGGCTGCACCCAAAGAGTGGCTGTCAATGGGTCCATGTCCCAGTGGAGGCCAGGGACAAGGAGAGTCCCTCAGGGATCAGTCCTGCGATGAGGCTTGTTCAACATCTTTGTGGGTGCCATGGACAGTGGCATCGAGTGCACCCTCAGCAAGTCTGCTGATGACACCAAGCTGTGTGGTGCAGCAGACACGCTGGAGGGAAGGGATGCCATCCAGAGGGACCTGGACAGGCTGGAGAAGTGGGCACAAGCCAACCTCATGAACTTCAACAAGACCAAGGGCAGGCTCCTGCAGCTGGGTCGAGGCAATCCCAGGCACAAATCCGGGCTGGGCAGGGACTGGCTGGAGAGCAGCCCTGAGGAGAGAGACTTGGGGGTGCTGGTGGGTGAGAAGCTCAACAGGAGCTCTCAATGTGCACTTGCAGCCCAGAAAGCCAATCAGATCCTGGGGCTGCATCAAGAGAAGTGTGGCCAGCAGGTCAAGGGAGGTGAGTGTCCCCCTCTACTCAGCTCTGGTGAGACCCCACCTGGAGTACTGCCTCCAGTTCTGGAGCCCCTATTACAAGAGGGATGTGGACATGCTGGAAGGTGTCCAGAGAAGGGCCACGAGGATGGACAGAGGGCTGGAGCACCTCTCCTATGAGGACAGACTGAAGGATTTGGGGCTGTTCAGTCTGGAGAAGAGAAGGCTCCCAGGTGACCTCATTGTGGCCTTCCAGTATCTGAAGAGGGCCTACAGGAAGGCTGGGGAGGGACTTCTCAGGCTATCAGGTAGTGATAGGACTAGGGGGAATGGAATGAAGCTGGAGGTGGGGAGATTCAGGCTAGATGTGAGGAAGAAGTTCTTCCCCATGAGAGTGGTGAAGCCCTGGAATGGGTTGTCCAGGGAGGTGGTTGAGGCCCCGTCCCTGGAGGTGTTTAAGCCCAGGCTAGATGAGGCTCTGGCCAACCTGATCTAGTGTGGGGTGTCCCTGCCCATGGCAGGGGGGTTGGAACTAGCTGATCCTTGTGGTCCCTTCCAACCCTGACTGATACTATGATACTATGATCTACTGCTACCAGGATCGTGGGATCCTTGAAGCAGCATCATTCTCTCCAGTGTGTTATCCATGCCCAGACTTCCTCTGCTTTGCCTTTCTGGTATTTGTGATCAGCAGCTGATTTGCCCAGGGAGGTGGAGGAGTCACCATCCCTGGAGGTGTTTAGGAAGACACTGGCTGGGGTGCTTGGTGCCATGGTTTAGTTGATTAGATGGCGTTGGATGATAGGTTGGACTCAGTGATCTCAAAGGTCTTTTCCAACCTGGTCTATTCTATTCTATTCTATTCTATTCTATTCTATTCTATTCTATTCTATTCTATTCTATTCTATTCTATTCTATTCTATTCTATTCTATTCTATTCTATTCTATTTCCTAGGCTCTTTTTATCAGCAAAATAGATGAAGTAGGGGAGGAAAAATAATCATGGAGCAGGTGAATGAGAGAATCATAGAATCATAGAATCATAGAATCATAGAATCAGTCAGGGTTGGAAGGGACCACAAGGATCATCTAGTTCCAACCCCTGCCATGGGCAGGGACACCCTACACTAGATCACGCTGGCCAGAGCCTCGTCCAGCCTGGTCTTAAACACCTCCAGGGACTGGGCCTCAACCACCTCCCTGGACAACCCATTCCAGGGCTTCACCACTCTCATGGTAAAGAACTTCTTCCTCACATCCAGCCTGAATCTCCCCATTTCCAGCTTCATTCCATTCCCCCTAGTCCTATCACTACCTGAGATCCTGAGAAGTCCCTCCCCAGCCTTCCTGTAGGCCCCCTTCAGATACTGGAAGGCCACAATGAGGTCACCTCGGAGCCTTCTCTTCTCCAGACTGAACAGCCCCAACTCCTTCAGTCTGTCCTCATAGGAGAGGTGCTCCAGCCCTCTGTCCATCCTCGTGGCCCTTCTCAGGACACGCTCCAGCACGTCCACATCTCTCCTGTAATAGGGGCTCCAGAACTGGACGCAGTACTCCAGGTGGGGTCTCACCAGAGCTGAGTAGAGGGGGAGAAGCACCTCCCTTGACCTGCTGGTCACACTTCTCCTGATGCAGCCCAGGATCTGATTGGCTTTCCGGGCTGCAAGCGCACATTGAGAGCTCATGTCGAGCTTCTCGTCCACCAGCACCCCTAAGTCTCTCTCCTCAGGGCTGCTCTCCAGCCAGTCACTGCCCAGCCTGTATTTGTGCCTGGGATTGCCTCGACCCAGATGCAGGACCCTGCACTTGGTCTTGTTGAAGCTCATGAGGTTGGCTTGTGCCCACCTCTCCAGCCTGTCCAGGTCCCTCTGGATGGCATCCCTTCCCTCCAGGGTGTCCACTGCACCACACAGCTTGGTGTCATCAGCAGACTTGCTGAGGGTGCACTCGATGCCACTGTCCATGTCACCCACAAAGATGTTGAACAAGACAGGTCCCAGGACTGATCCCTGAGGGACTCCGCTTGTCCCTGGCCTCCACTGGGACATGGACCCGTTGACAGCCACTCTTTGGGTGCGGCCATCAAGCCAATTCTTTATCCATCTAGTGGTCCATCCATCAAACCCATGTGTCGCCAGCTTGGAGACCAGGAGGTGGTGTGGGACAGTGTCGAAGGCTTTGCTCAAGTCCAGGTAAACGACATCAGTTGCTCGCCCCTCATCTATTAATGCTGTCACCTGATCATAGAAGGCCACCAGGTTTGTCAGGCAGGATTTGCCCTTGGCAAAGCCATGCTGACTATTCCCAATCACCTCTTCACTGTTCTTCTGAGTCATTAGTGCCTCCAGGAGGATCTGCTCCATGATCTTTCCGGGCACAGAGGTGAGACTGACTGGCCTGTAGTTCCCCGGTTCCTCCTTCTTGCCCTTTTTGAAAATGGGAGTAATGTTTCCCCTTTTCCAGTCTGTGGGGACTTCCCCAGTCTGCCATGACTTCTGGAATATAATAGAGAGGGGCTTGGCAACCTCATCTGCCAGTTCTCTCAGCACCCGTGGGTGTATCCCGTCGGGTCCCATGGACTTGAACACTTTCAGGTTCTTCAGGTGATCACGAACCTGAGCTTCACTTATGATGGGCAGTTCTTCCTCCCCGTCCCTGGCATCGTCTGCCATGACACCAGGAGTGTGGCTGGAGGCCCTTGCAGTGAAGACTGAGGTAAAGAAGTGATTGAGTACCTCAGCCTTTTCCACATCACTTGTGACCAATTCACCACTTTCCTTTCTGAGGGGGCCCACACCTTCCCTAGTCTTCTTCTTGCCATTAATATACCTATAGAAATTCTTAGTGTTCCCTTTAACCCCCCTGGCTAGATTCAGTTCAAACTCTGCTTTGGCTTTCCTAACCAGGCCTCTTGCTGCTCGGGCAGCTTCCTTATATACCCCCTGTTCTATCTGTCCTTCCCTCCACTTCCTGTAGAGTTTCTTTTTACGTGATAGTGTGTCCAGCAGCTCCTTGTTCATCCAGGCAGGCCTCCTAGCATTCCTTCCTGCTTTTCTCCTTATAGGTATACATAGCTCCTGGACACAGAGGAGGTGGTCCTTGAATACTGACCAGCTGTCCTGGGTCCCTCTTCCCTCCAGGGCTTCATCCCACGACACTTTGGCTAGCAGATCCCTGCAGCGATCGAAGTCTGCACGCCTAAAGTCTAGGGTCGTAAGCTTAGAATAGGTCCTCCTGATTGCCCTGAGGAGATTAAATTCAACTGCTTCATGGTCACTGCAGCCAAGGCCGTCTCTGAGCCTCACATTTGTTACCAGTCCTTCCCTGTTGGTGAGAACAAGGTCCAGCGTAGCACCTTTTCTTGTTGGTTCCTCTACCATTTGGAGGAGGAAGTTGTCTTCTATGCAGTCCAGGAACATCCTGGATTGCTGATGCTTTGCTGTGTTGTCCCTCCAACAGATGTCAGGGTGGTTGAAATCCCCCATGAGGACCAGGGCTTGTGACCTGGAAGCCGCTTCTATTTGCCTGTGCAGAGCCTCATCTGCTTGGTTCTGCTGGTCAGGTGGCCTGTAGGAGACCCCCACAGTAATATCTCCTTCCCCTGTCTTGCCTTTAATTCTAACCCATAAACTTTCAACCAACTCATCATGCCTCCCCAGGTGGAGTTCTGCTGATTCCAGCTGGTTGTTGACATAGAGGGCAACACCTCCTCCTCTCCTTCCCTGCCTATCCTTCCTAAAAAGCTTATACCCGTCTATCCCTACATTCCAGTCGTGGGAGTCGTCCCACCAAGTTTCGGTGATGCCCACTATGTCATGGCGTCCCAGCATCACGGTGGCCCTTAACTCATCCTGTTTGTTGCCCAAGCTGCGTGCATTTGCATAGAAGCACTTCAGCTGGGCTGGCCCTGTCGTCCTCCTGTGCCAACTCCCCTTGGTTTCCACAGGGTGTCCTGGTGTGTCATTTGTGTCTTGCCTCAGGGCAGCAAGCTGAGAGCCCCTACTGGCTCTCCATCCCTCCACCTCAGGTGAGCTGCCCCCCTGCTTGTCACAGGCCAGCAGGAGACCACCAACCCCTCCCCCTTCAAATCTAGTTTAAAGCCCTGTCTATGAGCCCTGCCTTATTATCGTTTATCACACTGGAATATGGGTGTCAAGAAGGTGCTGGGCCCATCAGTCCTGTAATCACGACAAGGATGATGGATACAGTTAGAACACAGGAAGTTCCAGAGGAAATACTCACCGTGAGGTGAGGAGTTCTGAACAGTACGTCCAGAGAGGCTGTGAAGTCTCTGCAGAGCCTCAGACTCCGCACGCCAAGACCGTTAGAATCACTCAGCCCCGTGGGTGACCTTGGACCCTTGTTTTTCCTGCCACTAAAAATTTAGACAAGAACCTATAGTATTCATTTTCTTGTAGAACTGTGGCTTTCCAGAACAGGTCTCAAGGAGAGATGAAACCCGTACATTGTCCTAGCAGAGAAGTTATAATAACTTGTGGTTCACATCACAAAAGAAAACAAGAGGGGCGGGGGGAAAGGCACAACAACAAAACAGGAAGGGGCGGAGGGGAAAGGCCTTGAACACATGTAGCAAGAAAGTTTAAAAATCCACTACCGTTGGAATGAGCACCCAGTGAGATTCGTTTGGAGAAAACACTGGGAAATGTAAACACATGGTCATCCCATCTAAAGGTAGAGGGCTGCTGAAAGGAAACCACAGCTGTTCAGAGAATCTTCTAAAGCACAGATTTCTGTCCTCTCTGGTTTCTCTTTCTAGCACAGGAGACCAGAGCAACAGAGCGGTATTGAATAGTGAAGGCGTTTCACTAGCTTTCATCGCCAGCAAGGATACATACCAAGCCAAACAGCATGACTGAGTTCCTCTGTCTTTTCCCAGCACTCACGCTGTCTGCAATGGGAGGTAGTAGCCAAGTACATCAACACGCAGAGTCTGCAAACTGCAGCAAGGCATGACACAACACTCCTTCTATGGGTGTATCATATTCGTGTTGTGTTTGCAGGAATGATCCTTTTGATCAGATTTTGATGGAGGTTCTGCTGCAGGTCAGGCCGTACCCGTAAGGTATCACAGTTGGGAGGTAGGGAGCATCCCGCGTAGACAGCACCTGGCCGCTGATAAGGCATTGATGTGCTCTACATACTGCAGCTTAGCAGAAAACTCCATCAGGCGTCGAAAAAATCAAGTTAGTCCGATTCTAAACAACACATGAAGGGATGATGATATAAGATCCAGCTTCATAGCTTCTGAAGAAGCTGTTTTTCACTTGCGAGGAAAGAGTTCTAACAAAAAACCCAGTATTACAGCACGCAATGAGTTACAGACGCGCTTTCAGCTGTGGCCGAGATGAACCAGCAGTTGTATGTGGGGAGGGCCTATGCCAAGGTCTGTCTCCCTGCTTTAGGTGTGAGTCAGCCAATGCTGTTACTTTATCATTAAACTTTCTTGCAAAGGCCTTGAGTTACCTGAAATTCCTACAAATGTTTTAACTGATTAATCAGCTAAAATGTTCGCAGGTTGGTAAACCCAAAACAATCTTTAGAAAAACCTTAACACAACTGAGTAGAGCGATTAAAAAAATGGGGGAAGACAAAAGAAGATGTGACCCACAGGATTACAGTGCAAGAATAAAACCAGCCTAGCCCCAAATGTTTGGCAGAAGAGTACAGATGTATAATGTTTGAAGATGAATCACAGCAAGGGCTGAATGGGACCTTGAAAGTTCATCCAGTTCAAGCCTCATTGTTGTGAGCAGGATCACCTATACAGATCACACATACATATCCAGGTAAGTCTTGATATCTCCAGAGAGGGAGACTCCACAAACCCCCCAGCGTTTTCCGTTCCCGTGCTCGTCACCTCAATAGAAACATTTTCCTTCCCAGCCTGTTGAAGTTCTCTACCCAGCCTACCCCATTGCCCTGTCCTGTCCCTGTTGCACGCAGAATTTCCGGTCTGTTTACTCACTCCCTGCACATCTTATAAACAGAATGAGGCCAGCTCAAGCTCCTCCTTCAGAGCTCACTCAGTCTCCTCCTCCTGATGTCCCCTTAATCATTCTGCGGCTCAGCAGTTTCGAGGTCCTCTTACCGAGGGGCCCAGAACCGGACACACCATCTCCAGATGCAGTTCATCAGGCGACAAGGAGCGCACCTCCTTCCATTGGTGCCACATCTCTTCTAACACGGGGAACCCATTCGCCACAAGCATTGCCAACTCATTCCTGGGACGATTCACAAATCCGTTCTCTTAGTCTGACTACGGGTCACCGTACAGCATCCAGAGAGTCATCACTCCTCTTCAAAGCAACACCAGCAAGCTCGCTTTGTTGCAACATGCAGTAGAAAGGGAATCAGCTCTCATCCCACCGCTCTGAAGAGAAGTGATTGCTTGAGAGTATGGGAAGAGGAGAGCAAAGGTTGAGCCATCTACTACCACGGGCCAGCACTACTATGATTTCCTTTGACTTATGAGGAAGTGAGTGTCAAATACACATCTTACCCTCTCAACTCCATTGAAACATCCAATGTTTTCAGGACAATCTAACAGGGTTTCTTCCTTCATATATTCATAGGGAGGATTTTTATTTTCTTAGCTGCTTTCCTCATGTACATAGAGGGTTTGGGGTCTCTACAAAACTCCTCTTAGAAGGCACACACGCAGGAAACAGCCAGTCTGATTCCCTCAAGTTAAAGGGGATGATAAGTCTACTCATCACCTACACATAATGCTTCATAAAAGTTGGAGATAAATCCTTGAGGTTTACAACCTGCTCAGCAGCAAAAGGCAAATAAGGACAACACATACACACCTTTTGCCATGATCTTCACGTAATATATGATCCACACTCTTTCAGGGGGACCAGCACCATCCTCTCAAATATCTGATACGGCAGTCCTGAAAGCAGTGGGAAATCCCATGCTCACACACTCTGAAGCCTGGTTTCCAAGAGTTAGTAATTCTTGGTTGGAGGTATTTGAGTAGCGGGGGACCCACGCACGCTGCCAAGACTGCAGTCCTGCAATGTTGTGAAGGCGAATGCTGAGCAATCGTCATTGTTAGCAGAGAGATGCACAGGAAAAGGAGAACATCTCCTGGTGAGCCCCAGTTGAGAGACATCCCCAAGGAAAGCCCTTGCCAAGAACAAAGGGAATAAAGAAACCGACATCTCGACAGCGCAAGGGGGAAATAAGCAGAAGGCAAGAGATTAGACTTTCTGAATAATTTTCTCCCACACATTTGTCGCCTCAGTTCCAGTTTCGAGCTTTTGTTTTCTTGCTTTGCACATGAAACTCAGGTAATAATACTTCAAAAAGTCTACATGTCAGACAAAAATTCAACATTCCTCCTTTCGGGACATCCACCATGCCTGCGGCATGGTATTGTGAATCACAAGAGATGATTGTCGCCACACTGCTTATCGTTAGTAAATTCAATCATTTTCTGTGAGATGATCTGGAATTTTTTAATACTTTAAACCCAAGGAGTTAAATAGCTTCTGCTAGCAGAGCAATTTGTTTTTGTAGATGGAAAGGACATGAAATTCAGTACATCTATTAAAAGTTGGTTCTTCTGTTGCTGATTTGCAGATAAGCTTATCAGTGTCACCGACATTTTCTGCAGCACAAATATTTTCATTTGCTACTTCATCTGAGAACTTCAGATATGTCATCAGAAGGTTCAAGGATTGATCAAACAAACATGTATTGAAATAGCCTAGACTTAGTTTCACCTCTCAATCGTTTACACTGAGTAGCATAATAACCATAAATAGAGCTCTTTCCCCTAGTGCGGGGAAATGATTTGAACTCCCCGAATAGTCTTTTCATCACCGACAAGCAGCATCAGTTACACACTTGGGATCACCTAAAATGATACCCGCTTACTGCGCCAGTATCTCGTTGCATTTTGGTAAGAATAAACTTAAACAGTGAAGAGGGGCTGCATGCATTGCCTGACTAGAGCTCTCTTTCACCTCAAAACACCACCATTCTATGCAGTAGCAGGCTGGGGCCCAAACAATGATTATCTGCTAAATATGCAAATTAATTGAAAGAAACTCACGCTTTATCAATTCATCTCCTCGCTTGAGTGACTGTGTCCCATACGCTACGTTGTCTGGAGAGACCCACCTGGTTATAAATTCCTTCAGGTAGTTGTGTGGAAGAAGAAAATTCTTGAGTTCTTCCAGGCTAGCAACAGCTCAGCCTCCTCACAGGGCTGTTCCAGGCTTTCCCGCTGTTGTTTTCTGGATGTCTGAGTCTGTTCTTGGGAATGAGGGGTTCTAGAACTACTCACAGGACTTCACAGTGGTTCTTAACTCAGCGCTGAGCCACAGGCTGGCCACTGATTTCTGCCTGGCCACACTCATTTCTGATGCAGGCCAGATGCCATTGCCTTGGCCACCTGGGCACACTGCTGGCCAAACCATCGCAAACCATTTGAATCACACATCAAAATAAGAGACAAGATTGTAGCAGAGATTGTAATATTTCCTCTCTCCTTTGCAGTAAATGCAGTTCCAGAGTAGAACACAGAGGTTTTATTTGTAGTTTTTCATCACAGACATAGTATGTGAGCTCTTTCGCCATGGTCTTGCAGTGTTCGAGACTTTTAATTTGAAAACAGTTCTAACATATTGCATCTCCTGTCAGTAATGTATATCCCTCGTTCAGTCTGGCCAGAAGGTTGTGCTTACAGTGTTGATGAGGTGTACTTGCACCCTTAGGCCGTGCACATTAAATGATTTCTTAGTCAGAGTGCTACTACAGCTCCAAACCTATAATCTGAGGTTTTTCTTGCCAAAATGAGAAACTAAAATAGTCTCTCACTTTTTCTTATTTGAGAAGAACACTGAGCTCAACTAGAACCAAATATTGTTTTTAAATAAAAATTAAAGGGATAAAGCCAAATGCATCATGGAGTGAAATGTTGCAGTGTGAGCATTAAAATTCCAGTGTTGGGCACGTTTTTGTATCACAGAATCATTTATGTTTGAAGGGAGTTTGAGCAAAAGACCGAGACTCTTAAATAGATCCTTCGCTTAGAATCATAATCATAGGACAGTCAGGTTGGAAGGGACACAATCATCTAGTTCCAATTCCCCTCGCCATGGGCAGGGGATCTCAATAATACTACCGCTATTGTCTGGGTTAGGGATCTCAACCACCTCCTGGACAACCCATCCAGGGCCACCACTCATGGTAAAAACCTCTCACATCCAGCCTGAATCTCCCTATTTCCAGCTCCATCCATTCCCCCTAGTCCTTATCACTACCTGAGAAGTTCTCCTGTTCTCTGAGGCCCTCAGATGCCGGAAGGCCGTAACAACTGAGCCTCTCTTCTCCAGATCGGGAACAGCCCCAACCCCAGCCTGTTCATAGGATAGGTGCCTGTTTCTGATCACCTTCGTAATTTTCATGCTTAAAGACATCCACGACTTCCTCCTTGTGAGAGAGCTTCCAGACTGATGCATCGTGGTTCACCAGGAGTAGTAGGAGAAGCACTCCTGATTCCGCTGGCCACATCTCTGATTTAAGCCACCCTGGTGATCTGATTAATTTCCGCAAGTACATTGAGAGCTTTCATGTCGGCTTCTCGTCCACAAGGTCTCAGTCTCTCTCTCAGGCCAGTCTCGGCATTTGTCAGCTGCCTGATCCAGATGCAGGACTGCAATTTCTTCATGAGGTTGGTTTGTTCAGCCTGTCCAGGTCCTCTGGAGCTTCCAGGGTGTCCACGGTCACACGCTTGGTGTGTCATCAAGGAGGCTGAGCTCGATGAGCCACTGCCCATGGCACCCACAAAGATGTTGAACAAGACAGGTCCCGAGGGACTCGGGGACATGGACCCATTGACAGCCACTCTTGGGTGCGCCATCGCCAACTCCTTTATCCATCTAGTGGTCCATCCATCGTTCCATGTGTCACCATCTGAGACCAGGAGGTGGTGGACAGGTCGAAGGCTTTGCCGGTCGACATCAGTTGCTCGCTCCTCATCTATCACGCTGTCACCGCCATAGAAAGGCCACCAGGTTTGTCAGGCAGGATTTGCCCTGGCGTTTTCATGCTGACTATCCCAATCACCTTCACTATTCTTCTGCAACCCCAGGAGTCTCCAGATACCTTCCAGGCAGAGGTGAGACTGACTGGCCTGGAGTGCTCCTGTCCTCTGCCTTTGAAAATGGGAGCAATGCTCTTCCAGTCTCGTGGGACTTCCCCAGTCTGCCCCATGACTTCGGAATATGGGTTGCAGGGCTTGGCAACTCCATTCTCCGCCAGCCTCAGCACTGTGGGAGACCCTGTCTGGCTCCATGGACTTGAACATCTCAGTTCTTCAGGTGACACAACCTGAGCCACTTAGTGATGGCACGCCTGGGCTCAGCACAAGCGCCATGATGGCCAGGTCCAGATTAGCTAACTTGACAGAATCAGCTGTGGCAGAAAACCCTGATTCCTGCCTGCCACAGGCTGCCAGCAGGAGCAGGGCAAGGTCGAGCAGCAGAGTCTCAACTTCCACCTGCTGAAGCAACATAGTTTGACTGCTCATAGCCCCTCTGAGTCTCGGGAGATGGATTGAGCATACACAAGG